>JAFEMH010005514.1:0-160417 GCA_022495995.1 Adenophora triphylla var. japonica
AATCTTGTGGAAAATCGAGATTTTCTTGGTGTTTGTTCTTTGAGGTTTGAGCCCTTATAATCAGCGAGCAATTATTGACTTTGTTTTGATGGTTTCTTTCTTGCTGTGCTTTGTGGCTTAAACTTATTATGGTTTTCAAGCTTTGGCGATATACGTCAGTGCGCAAATCTATTTGTATTGATTTGCGGCTTGTTCATGCCAAAAACACTTGTCATATCAAGAGCATGCTTAGGGGTCGTCTTTGGTTTGTTTTTAGCTCTGTTTGGTGCAAGATGATTATAGAGACAGTTGGATCTTAGGAGCAACAAAAAAGGATTATTAATTGGTTTTGGATAAATGGGTCAAGCTTGACATGGGTCTTTTTGTTGAGAATTCTCAGCAATGATTCATGGTTCCATTGTGCGACATAAATGGACATTGTTGAATGTCGAAAACTATGGACTGCGCACGCACCTTGTTAGAGATAAATTCAGGGCTGCGCATACAGGCTGGTTTTTGTGTCGAAGCTTCGGTGGCGGCGCCGCCTCGCTTCTCCCGAAGGCGGCCGCATCCACAGTGGCCCAGTTTGGTGAGATTTTAGTGTTAAGCGCCCGCTCTCTGGTTTGGCAGAGTGCCCTTAGCTTGCCATTGCACAGGATGTAGGCTTGTTTGGTTGTTTAGTTGCAGGCCTTTGTGGCTTGATGTTGGGCTTTTAGGGCCATTTCTTTGTTTGGCTCGGCTATATGGTTTTAGCATGGCCAATTTTGAGTATTCTTGTGGTCTCATATTTATGTTGGTTTTAGAGTGGGTCATTTTAATACCCACTTTTGATGCTTAATATTTTCTTTCATCCAATAAAATTTTCAGGTGTCGATCACTGGCTCCTTACTAAAAAAAAAAAAAAAAAAAAAAAAAAAAAAAAAAAAAAAAACCCTAAACCTAAACCTAAACCCTAAACCCTAAACCTAAACCCTAAACCCACTAAACCCTAAACCACCTAAACCCTAAACCCTAAACCCTAAACCCTAAACCTAGCTAAACCTAAGCCAAACCCCAAACCCACAAACCCTAAACCCCCAGACGAGCCAGACCCAGGCCACTAAACCACTAAACCTGAAACCCCAGAACCCTAAACCCCAAACCACTAAACCACTGAACCCCAAGCTGACCCCAAACCCCAAACCCCAAACCCTAAACCCTAAACCCTAAACCCCTAAACCGATGCAGTAAGGAATATGCAGGGAAGGCAACTTGGAAAAATCGAGTCGATAGAGAAGGAAAAGCGATGGAGATCACGAGAAGAATTTGAATGGGGAAAACAACGAGGTGACAAAGTTGCTGGGAAAGAGTGGGAAAGAAAGGAGATGTTGGGGCCTCTACTAGTAAACAACAAAGTGAAGTTGGATGGTAGCCAAAATGAATTTTTCTTGATAAAATTGTTGAGAAGCTTTAAGAGGAAATGTACCAGACGAGAAAAGAATATATAGTTGATGATGGTGTTGATAAAGGATAATGATAAAGTGAGGAAACACCAACATCAACGAGAATGCTCAGCGGATTGAGATTTTATCGGGGGATAATCGAGAAATTAGATCGGAATGGCGGTGAAGAGATAGCATGGCGAAGGTGATGATAAGAGAACACTGTAGTATTGCTTGAAGTGAGAAAACAACATCGAGCGGCGGAATATACGAGAGTCCAGGCTCCTGAGACGAGAGAATGAGAGGAAGCAAATGAATATAAAGAAAATTGGGGAGATGAGACGAGAGGATGGAAAGATGGTGAAAAAATAACGAAAGATGACTTGAAGAATTTCTTGAGAAAGTTATGAAAGCAACCAGCATCATCAACGGCAATCTCAAAATCGAGAATGTGGAAAATCAGATTTACAAACAAACTGCGAAGAACAACATGGATTCTAACGAGAAAGAGATTCTATAGGCCTTAGTGAAGAAGAAATAAGGTTTAATAGTATGATGGAGAAGGAAACGGCCTTTGGAATCATAAGAAAAAAGAGATTGAGAACTTAGGGCCTTGTACTTTGAATATGGAAAACTCTTGTCATTCGAGCAATGAGTTTGGTAGTCAGATTGATGAAAGAGAAATAAAGAAAATGAAGCAATGAAAAGGAAGTAGAGGCGAAGACAAATGAAGAGTTAAAAAGGAGATAGCGAGGAAGAATTTCAATTATATGTGGGGAAGAATACCAGAAAAAAAGAAAGGAAATGGATATGGTATGGAATGCGTAAACAAACTTGGGAAGCGAGAATAAGGAGATTGAATGTTTAGATTCTTGTAGTCGAACGAGGAGAATTCTTGCCAATCGAGTAATGATTTTGGTAGTTCTTATATGGGAAAAGAAAAAGAGGAAAACAGTAATGGGGGATCTTTAAATGGTAGTGATGATGAGTATCAACCACATGTTACTAGAAATGCTTTAAAGGACTGAATAAGAGAGAAAGAAGATAGAAAGAAGCATTAATTCCAAAACAAAAAGGGGTAGACCAAGAGGTGTAAACAAATAATTTACAAAATGGTTCTAATGATCTCAGCAATGAATGGGATTTTGACGGTTTTGGATCATTGGTTTGAATGGTTTTGCAATATCTCAGAGCTTTTGATGGCTGGTTACACAAATTTTTGGAAGTTCAATCATGTTGTTCAAGAGAAAGGTTCAGTTTTGATTCCTAATAGAATGGTGGCTGGATATATGGGGGTTGTTAAGGCAATTATGCTCAAAGCTCTGTTTCAATCAGCAATGAAGCAAAATTCAGGTTTGTTTCAGTTTGATGGTGTTTTGGTATCAGTTTCGATCATCTTGTTATATATTGAAGAAGCCAAAAAAGCGATTATTTGGTTTATGGATTCAAATGGTTCTTTTGTTTGGAAGCCTGTGATCAATCTGTTTGATGTCGTATACAGATTTTTGTATATAAACAAGGATATTTGTTTTGGTTTTGCAAAGGAAAGGAAAATGTATAGGCTGCGGTTGATAATGTCGTTAGTGTTGGCTTGGGCGCAATTAAATTTGGTTGGGGTTGGAAATTGTTGCCTTAAATGTGGTTTTGAATGCTTTGGTTTTAGCTGCGGTTGTGATAGCGGTCGACATGGATATGGTTAGTCTGGTTGCGGTTTGCTTGGTTGCAATGGATCTGTTTGCGACTGGTTTTCTGCGGTTTGGTGTGCCTGTGATAGAGGATGCGGTTAGCTTATATGCGGTTTTGAAAATGGTTAGCTTATTTGAGGTTTTGGATATGGCTAGTTTGGCAGCGGTTGAGTTAAATTCAAAGTGGTTTGATATGGCTGCGGTTGTGCTTGGCCAATTGCGGTTTAGATGGGTTGTGATTATTTGGATTGTTATAAATGTGATCATGGAGTATAAAAGTATATATAGTGATATCAAAATTGATATAGGAAAGGAAGATAAGCCTATTTGGATAGGTGGAAATGTGGTAGTTAGTTTTGAGGTCCGGCTCCATTTCACCCATAAAGTGATTGGTTGTCCCCCTCTTGTAATTTCTTTTGTGTTTAATAAAATTCCTCCAGGTTCTGTCCTGGTTTAAAAAAAAAAAAAAAAAAAAAAAACCCTAAACCCTAAACCCTAAACCAAAAAAACCAGCGCCTGGAAACGCTCCCGTCTACTGTGTGCGATCTAAGGTGAAATCAGTGTGTGTTTTTGAATTTCCGTTCACTTTCACCGGAAATGGCCAAACCGCCGGACTTAAATGTCCAGGCGAACTTCCCTACTCTACAATCCTTTCATTTACCGAAGGATTCGTCTAATAATTCATCAGTTTTGGAGAAATCGCAGCTTCCGCAATTGGCGACACGGAACATTTCCTCCGACAATTTCCCACCGGCAATGGACAATTCATCAGATAAAAATGGTCAGGGTTTGCTCGCGAAGGTCCAATCTACCTCTACCACAAGTGGAACGCATCAATTTGCAGATTTGAGAAATCAATTTGGACCAAGTCAAAATGCGGCAGTTTCATATGCTCGAGCAGTTCAAGGAGTTCGTAAGGTGTTTAATGGCGTTAATGGAGTCTTAGGATACGATAAATTGCCACCAAGGAGGAAGACAAAGGTAGACAACAAACCAGCTGTTCTCTTTTCAAATCTCGAACTGGCTGATGCAAACAACCGCCTGCGACATTCAATGATTTTGAAATTCTCAGCAGGTAGACCAACTCTCTTTCAAATTCATGAACATATAAAACAACATTGGCAGCTAAATGGTGAATTCATAGTAAGCTTAATTGATCCTAGGCATGTGGGAGTGTATATAAGTAATGAAGCAGATTTGAGGTTAGCTCTTTCCAAGGAATCGCATGTTATAAGCAAATGTATGTAGAGGGCTTTTAGGTGGACCCCTGAGTTTGATCTGAATGTAGAAAATCCGATTGGTATTTGTGTGGATCAGATTGCCTGGTATTCCTTGGGCTTTTTACAATGGAGCTTTACTCGAATGCATTGGAAATGAATTAGGAAGGTTTTTGAGAGTTGATGATAGGACTTTGGGGCTGACCAATCAAATGTATGCAAGGCTATGTGTAGAAATTGATGTGTCAAAGCCCCTTGAAAATGAGATTTGGATAGGTGAATCCAAAGAACATGGTTTTTGGCAAAAAGTGCATTATGAGGGGAATATTGCGTATTGTTGCGGATGTGGATTACTTGGGCATTCCATTGGTATTTGCAGGAAAGCTAAAGGGAGAAATGTGTTTGCCAAGTCAAGATGGAATAAGGAAGAACAAGAAAAGGTTGAAGGTAAAAGACCTATGGCTAATAATGGTGAAAACAGGGGAGATCCTAAAGTGAAACAAAAATGGATTCAAGCTGAAAAGAAACATGACAAGGAGGCCTCTACAAGCAACCTAAAGGACCAAGGTATTGAAGTAAATGAGGGGACTAAACAAAAAGAAGAAGGAAATAAGAAGAAAAGGCAAGTGACTATTGGTGGAAAACAAATGATTCTAATGGAGAAAATTACAGAGAATGATAAGGAAGAAGGGGAAATAAATGAGGTAGATGTTGATCAGAGGGAGAGACTTCAGAATGAGGAGAGTATGGGTTCAGAAAAGGAAGCAAAGAAAGGAAAGGAGGTAGAAGAAGCTACAGAGAAGTTAAATGATATAGAGAAAACTCTCCAGGTAAATCTTGATAATGGGGATGGGGAAATATTTACAGATGATCAGATGTTAGAAAAGGAATTGGAAATAAATGCAGCAACAAAGAAGAAAGATACAGGCCAAGCAAATATGATTGTTGATTGTGATATAAGTCAGTTGAAGCAGCAGCCTGAGGAAGGAAATGATCTTGGTAAATGCAGATTGTACAAAGAAGGTGTTGGGAAGAACAATAATAATACTAATATGTTGTCTGAGGAAGATGAAGAGTTTTCATTAACAAAGAGAGGGAATGAAGAGGTGAATTATGTTATAATCAATGAAGATTTGGTAACTGATAACGGGGAAAAGGAGGAACTGCTATGCATTTTGAATGATGAGACATCTAATAATTCAAGCAATAAAGGAGTTATGAATTCAGAAGAAGAGGATTCAAGCATTGTTAAAAAAGGGAGATTTTGGGTTGAAGATGATGAGATAAGCACTATGGAGACGAAAAAGAAGAAGAATACGCCAACCCCTCAAAATAAAAAGGGGAGGTCAAGGGGAAGAGGCAAATAATTTCCAATGGGAGTGATAATTTGGAATGCTAGAGGGATTGATAATAATCAAACTATGGATTACTTGTCTCTGTTAATTCAGCAACACAAGCCTTGGATGATAGCGGTTTTGGAGCCAAAAGTTGCTGGAAAAAAGATTGAGAAAGCTGCTAAAAAGTTGAAATTCAAGAATTCGATGCATGGGAATCCAATTAATACTCACATATGGTTATTTTGGCAGGAGAATATTCAGGTGGATGTTATTCAAGTTACCAAACAGTTTATTACTGTCAGAGTTAATAGTGGTGCAGAAGTGTCTGGCTTAATCACCATAGTTTATGCTAGTGTGGAGAGGATTGAAAGGAGGATTCTATGGAATGATTTGATTCAATTTCAACAAGGATGTCAAGAAGCTTGGGTGATAGGGGGAGACTTTAATGTGATTTCTAATATCACTGAGAAGGTGGGAGGTAATGGCTGGGATCATGGTGCTATAGATGATTTTAATAGATTCATAACAGCTGCTGGGTTAGATGATGCGGGTCATGAGGGGAGTTTATTCACTTGGTGCAATAATCATGATGACTCAACTCGAATTTGGCAGAGATTGGATAGGGTGTTAGTTAATGGAGATTTTGTGGTAAATCATGGTCAATTAAAAGTCACTCACTTAGCTAGATTGGCCTCTGATCATGCCCCGTTGTTAATAGAACTGAAGAACAGTCCTAAAGCTAAGAGTGTGTTTAGATTCCAAAAAATGTGGCTGGAGCATTCTTCCTTCAATCAGTTTGTCTCTCAGATTTGGAATTCTGTTCAAGGAGATGGATCTGCTATGACTCTATTACACAGAAGATTATATGCTACCAGGAGAGCTTTAAAAAGCTGGAATTGGAATGTTTTTGGGGACATAAAGAAGAAGATGGCTGGTCTACAAGATGAGATCATTAGAATGGAAGATAGTATTCATAATGGTGGAAACAGAGATGTGGAGGAGAAGCTTCAGAAAGCAAAAGGGGAGCTAAGTAAATTGCTGAGATGGGACATGGATATGAAGCAGCAGAATTCTAGGCAACTTTGGCTAAAAGAAGGAGATAGAAACAGTTCTTTCTTTCATGCATGTATTAAAGAGAGAAAGAGAATGAATAAAATCAGAATCAAGTTGGTAGATGGGACTTGGTGTGAGGAAGAACAAGAAATAGGTGATCTGGCAGCAATGTATTATGCTAATATGTTCTCTTCAACTGAGCATGCCATAGAGGATGAGTTGTTTGAAGATATTCTCCCTAAGGTTACTGAAGATATGAACCGTGTGTTGCATTCAATCCCAAATGAAGAAGAGATTTGGATGGCTCTAAAATCTTTAAATCCCAACAGTGCTCCAGGTTGTGATGGTTTCACTGGGAATTTTTTCCAAGGATGTTGGAATATTATAAAAGATAATGTGATAGCAGCAACAAAAGAGTTTTTTGAGGGCCAAGAAATGCACAAAGGATTTTCTTCGAATGTGATTGTCTTAATTCCGAAGGTGGATAATTCTGAAGATTTCAAAGATCTAAGACCAATCAGTTTGTGTACTTTCTTCAGTAAGCTCCAGTCAAAAATAGTAACGTTGAGACTTGCTAATTTTCTGCCTGATGTAATCTCCCCAGAACAAGCGGGTTTTGTGAGAGGAAGAAGTATTCAAGAAAATGTGGCTCTTGCTCATGAGATGGTTCACAGAATTGACAGGAGGATTGCAGGTCATAATGTGGTTTTTAAATTGGATATGTCCAAGGCTTACGATAGATTGGAATGGGATTTTTTGCTACATGCTTTGAATGCCCTTGGGTTTGATGATAGAAGTAAAAATTTGATTGGGAGGATTCTAAGAGGCAACAGATATTCGATTCGAATTGAAGGAAAATCTTATGGTTACTTTGAGTCTACTAGAGGAGTTAGACAAGGGGATCCCCTTTCCCCTCTTCTCTTTATTCTAGCTCAGGAAATTCTGTCCCTTAATCTTAAAAAAGCAGCTCAACAAAGGAAATTCAAATTGTTCAATCATGGAAGAGGTGGCAGTCCAATTACTCACCTTCTTTATGCTGATGATATGGTTCTCTTTTGCAATGGTAAACAAAGATCAATAGAGGGGCTGAGACAGATTTTACACAAGTATGAGAAGTCATCTGGGCAGTTGATTAATTTGGATAAGAGTGGATTTTATACAGCTGATTATGTTAGTAGAAGAGATAGAGGGCAAATTGCAAGGTGGTCTGGATGTCAACAAAGTTCTTTTCCTCTCAAATATCTTGGAGTTCCTCTGTTCAAAGGCAGGATGAAAAGAGAATATTTAAATCATTTGGAGAAGGCTGTAACAAAAAGAATAGGTGGTTGGAAATCGAAACTATTGAGTATGGGTGGGAAATTAACTTTGCTGGTTGCTGTTTTGAATAGTATTCCTATATATACTATGGGGGTGCTCAAATTACCCAAGAAAATGATTACTCAACTTAACAGTCTGTTCTCGGCTTTTCTATGGAATAATGGGAATGAGGAAAAAGCTCATTGGATTGCTTGGGGGAAAATTTGCAGACCAAAAGCTGAAGGAGGATTGGGGATAAGAAGATTAGAAGATGTGAATGAAGCTCTTATAGCAAAGCTTGCTTGGTCTGCTCTACAAGGTAAATCTCTATGGTCTCAGTTTGTTGGGGATAAATTTGGTGGTAAGAAATCAACTGTCTCTTCGAACATATGGAATTCTGTGGTGAAAATAATGCCTGAGATGGATCATCATGGTATTTGGGAGATTGGAGAAGGTAAAGTGAGCTTCTGGAATTCCAATTGGAGTGGTGAGGTTTTAGGTGGCACTTCTGAGTCCAAGCTAACAGTGAAGGAAGGTTTGGATCAGATTCAGACCATGTTGCCTTTTATTCCTCAACAATATCATGAAGGTATCACTAGAGTCAGAATAACAGAGAGTATTGCTGATGTTTTGAGATTAAAATTGACTATGTCAGGGGAATTTGAAACAAAAGCTTGGTGGAATCTCATTAGGAACAGAAATGCTGAGGTAAGATGGGGGAAAAAGATATGGCACAAATGTATTCCCACAAAAGTTAGTTGTTTTTGGTGGAGAGTGATGGGAAATGGTTTGCCTGTTGATGATAGATTGCAACTCAGAGGATATAATATTGTTTCCAAATGTGTGTGTTGCATAGACAATCCTCAGCAAGAATCTATTCAACATTTATTCTTACATTCGGAGATAGCTAAAAAAGTTTGGAAACACTTTGCTGATATTTTTGGGAATTCTGATAATTTTGCTTCGTTGGATCATTTATGGGACACTTGGATGTTAAGTAGTTCAAATAGATCGCAACTTGGGCTAATAAAGAAGGGGATAATGCTGTTTGGTTGCTGGGAGATATGGAAAAGCAGATGCAAGATGAAGTTTGAAGGTAATCCGATGATTGTTCAAGAAATTTTGAAGCAAGTCAGATCAAACTTACAGGAGATGTGCTCTCAATTTGTTCCTAAGTCTGAACACAAAGTAACTGATATAAACATTTTTCGACAACTTAATGTGTCCTTGAAACCTCCAAAAATAAAGATGATAAAGAAAGTTAGATGGGAAGCTCCGATATTGCAAGATTACAAATTAAACACGGATGGTTCATCAAAGGAAGGAATTTGCACAGGGGGTGGTATAATTAGAGACAAAAGAGGTGCTTGGGTTGCTGCATTTTCAAATCATTATGGGTATGGTACGAACATGAAAGGTGAGATTTTGGCGTTAAGGGATGGTCTAAAGCTGTGTCACCATTTACAATTGCAATCAGTTTGTGTTGAATCAGATTCGTTGGTGGCTGTTTCAGTGGTTAAAGGAGCTTATAATGGCCCATGGGAATTCAGTTATGAATTAAAGGAATGCAAACTATTGTGTGGGAGTTGGCCTATAATGCATGTTTATAGAGAGGGTAATGGGGTGGCGGATAGACTTGCTAATGAAGCTCATAATCACAGAGAAAGAAGGATGTATTCCCCCTCACAGAGAATGCCAAAAGAGGTTAGTGATGCTTTACACAGAGATCATTTTGGAGTTTTTGTTTATAGAAATGCTTAGCCTGAATTTGCTTTGGTGGATTGAGTTCTGGTTGAGGCTGAGAAGCATTATGCAGTTGATTGTGTTGATGAATAGAGTGCAATTGATAGTTTTGATGGTGAATTTGATATGGTTACAATCTGATTGGAATTGGCTAGCTGGGATGGTCTCAAAGGTGTTGTGGATGATTGCGGTCAGTTGGGTTGCGGCTGAGTTGTTTGGGTTTTTGGAGAATGTTAATGACTTTGTTTTTATGCATATGAAAAGTCTGTGGTGGTTTACTTTGGCTACAGTTTTAATGGTGGCTGGGTTAGCTGCGATTTTGAAGAATATATACAATAATGTGAGGGTGTATAGAAATGGATATATGCGGCCTGTTGTAGTAGTTTTGATAGTAAATAATTTGGCTAATGTTGGGTTGAGTGCTGTTGATCTGAAGAGGTTAGTGATTGAAACCGCAGTTGGTATTAATTTGGTTGCGGTTGTCCATATGATTCACTTGTTGCGGTTAACTTTGGTTGTTATTGCTGCTGGGTTAGCTGCGGTTGTGGTTGTAAATAATATTGGGTGTATGCGGTTTGGAGATGCAATTTTGAATGTAGATAATTTGACTACAATTGAGTTGCTTGGAGTTGGACAGAAACGGTTTGGCATGATGGTGATTGAGACTGCAAAACGTTTGAAGCGGTTTAAGCAAGAGGCTGATTCAGTAGTAGTCTTGTTGGAGGAGATTGTGATACTTAGTGGATTTACTTTGTCCAAGACCAAGATGGAGCTCAGATACAAGAAAGATAGAGATAGATATAGGCCTAGATGGATAGGCTATTGTATAGTTATAGATAGATATAGAGATAGGCCTAGATGGTTAGGCTATTATATTGTAATAGATAGGTTGAGGTCCGGCTCCATCTCACTCGTTGAAGTGATTGGTTGTCCCCCTCGTGTAATCATTTTTTGATATTAATAAAATCTGCCCAGGTACCGTCCTGGTTCCCAAAAAAAAAAAAAAAACCTGAACCCTAAACCCTAAACCCTAAACCCTAAACCCTAAACCCTAACCCCAAAACCCAAACCCCAAACCCCAAACCCCAAACCCCAAACCCCAAACCCCAAACCCCAACCCCAAACCCCAAACCCCAAAACCCTAAACCCTAAACCCTAAACCCTAAACCCTAAACCCTAAACCCTAAACCCTAAACCCTAAACCCTAAACCCTAAACCCTAAACCCTAGACCCTAGACCCTAGACCCTAGACCCTAGACCCTAGACCCTAGACCCTAGACCCTAGACCCTAGACCCTAGACCCTAGACCCTAGACCCTAGACCCTAGACCCTAGACCCTAGACCCTAGACCCTAGACCCTAGACCCTAGACCCTAGACCCTAGACCCTAAACCCTAGACCCTAAACCCTAGACCCTAGACCCTAAACCCTAGACCCTAAACCCTAGACCCTAGACCCTAAACCCTAGACCCTAAACCCTAAACCCTAGACCCTAGACCCTAGACCCTAAACCCTAGACCCTAAACCCTAGACCCTAAACCCTAGACCCTAAACCCTAAACCCTAAACCCTAAACCCTAAACCCTAAACCCTAAACCCTAAACCCTAAACCCTAAGAGGCTGTGTACAGGATCATTATTATGGGTGCGATCATACCAGCACTAATGCACCGGATCCCATCAGAACTCCGCAGTTAAGCGTGCTTGGGCGAGAGTAGTACTAGGATGGGTGACCCCCTGGGAAGTCCTCGTGTTGCACCCCCACCCCAACTTTTTACCAAGGAGCATCAGTTCAGTTGGTAAGAGCCTACGACTTCCTTCGAGAGGTCTCGTGTTCGAACTCTGGCAGAATGAAACTAGGTAAATTAATTTAATAGTGGGCAAAAAAAACCCTCCCCTTTGTGGGAGTTAAATTTTTTCACCAAGGAGCATCAGTTCAGTTGGTAAGAGCCTACGACTTCCTCCGGGAGGTCTCGTGTTCGAACCCTGACAGAATGAAACTAGGTATATTAATTTAATAGTGGGGAAAAAAAACCCCCTCCCCTTTGTTGGGAGTTAAATTTTGAAAATTTTTTAAAAAATTTTAAGAGAGAGTTCTCAGCTAGGGCGACACAAGTTCTCTCAGCTAGGGTTTTTTGGGCCGTTTTGGCCAATCTGACCGGCCGGTGATGGCTTTACTGCCGGCGAATCATCATGGAAGTGTGCCTCCTGATTTAGCAAAGGGGGTGGAACAATTTTTACAGCAACAAATTGGGAATTTAGGGCTGTCTTCTGCTGAGAAATCTGTACAGTAGCCGCCGCATGTAGATGGGTATATTGGCGAGATCCCTCGGGTACCGACTACTCATGGAGGGCAGCCTCCATTGTTGGCGAAGAGTGGGGGAAGTATTTCAGTTCAGAATTTGGCAGATAAGAGGCCGACTTCTGCATGCATGGGGGGGACAGTGTCGAATGGTGATGGAATTGGTTTCAACAAGACATCTATGTCTTATTCGGCTGTAGTAAAAGGAGATAGGGGGGTCGAAGGAAATTTCATCAACCCTTTTGCAGGTTTGAAGGCTCCACCTAGGGCTACTATGAAGATCGATGGCACTCATGCATTGATATTATCTGATAGGGAGGTGAAAGCTGCAGCGGATAGGTTGAAATATACCATGGTGCTTAAATTTTCTGCAGGGAGACCTCAGTTGAAGATTATTTATGATCACATTCATCAGGGCTGGGGTTTGAAAGAAAAATTCAATGTTGGTTTGCTTGATCCTAGGCACGTTCTTGTTTATCTCACCAACGAGGAGGATTTCACACGGGCACTATCGAAAGATTCGAATGTAATTGCGAATAGCAATTATCGCAGCTTTAGATGGACGCCGGATTTCGATTTTACTGTTGATAATCCGTGTGTTGCCACTTGGGTACGTCTTCCTAATCTTCCTTTACATTGGTATGCGTTTCTTGAAAATATTGGGAACATTTTTGGTAGATTCTTACGGGCTGATGATAGAACAGTTGGGTTTACCCATCACGGTTTTGCTAGAATGTGTGTGGAGGTTGATGTTTCTCAACCATTGCCTAAACATGTTTTCTTGGGGACGTCAAAGGAGAATGCATTTATTCAAGAGATTGAATTTGAAGGAAATTTGGCATTTTGTGAAAATTTGTGGTCTTTTAGGACACAACAAGGGTAATTGTCGTAAGGGCAAAATGAAGCCTAGAGTTAGGTTTGTGGAAAAGGGAGCTAGAGGCTCACAAACAGATGGGACAAAGGAGGGGCCTAATCTCACACACAAGGAGTGGCAAGTTAAGAAGGGGAAGGGAAAACAGGTGGTTCAAAAGGAGGGTGGTTCTGATGGTCAGAAGGATAAAGCATCTCATTTAGAATATGGGAAAGTGGAGATAAGGAAAAATAAAGATGGTCCAGGCACTTCAAAAGGGGGTGATAATGGGAAGCAGGGAGATGGGGCAGATACTACAGAAACGCAAGCCAAGGTAACGACTTCTAATGCTTTTGGAGTGTTAGAGGTTATAGAGGAGGAAGGCGAAAAATGGGTTCCTTGTCAGCTGAATAAAAAAGCATCTTTGTCCTGTAGTTCGGAAAAGGATTCTCCATTTGTGGACTCAAAGGCAGAAAAAGTGATTAAGGGTGATGATGTCGGGTATTGCTATATGGGCGGTGTTGACCTTTCAAATGAACCTTTGGGGGATATCATAACGGTTGAGGATGGTGAGCTCAAAGAGACGGAAAAGACAAATTTCTCAACTATACAGGGGGTTGATAATAATGATGGGTGTGAGGATAAGGAGGAAAAATCTGGTGATATTGGGAATCATATTGAGGGGGAGATCAAGGATGATGTTGTTGGGCCTCCAAGGGAGATGGTTCCTGTTCAGAATTCTGAAGGGGATGTTTCTTCGGAGGAGGATACTAATTCGCAGGAATCGCCTTTTTCGGGGGAACAGCTGGATCATCTAAAGGGGGATAATATTTTGAAGATGTCTCCTCGGAGAACCCGGAGTAAAGGGGTTAGTACTAAGTCAAACGATTCCCAATGACGATTCTCATATGGAATGCTAGGGGGGTTGGAAACGTGGAAACTATGGAAGTTTTGAAGCTATTGATTGCTAAGCATAAACCATGGTGTCTTGCAATTCTAGAACCCAAACTCATGGGGGATAGACTTGCAAGGATTGCAAGACAGATAGGGTTTAATAAGTTTTTGCATGGGAATCCAGTCAATACACACATTTGGGTTCTTTGGAGGTCGGGTTTTGATATGAACTTGGTAACAAGTTCGAGCCAGCAGATGACGGTGCGTGTTACTTGTAGTAGGGAGGATTATGGTCTTCTTTCATTTGTTTATGCTAGTTGTGATCGGGTGGCTAGGCAAGCTTTATGGACACAGCTTACAGATATATCAGTTCAGTTTGATGTGCCGTGGATGGTAGGGGGTGACTTCAACATTATATCGCAGCCTTCCGAGAAATTGGGAGGTAATGGTTGGGATTTCTTGGGTATGGATGAGTTTAATTCTTGTATGGTTGATGCGGGTGTTTCTGAGGTGGATTTTGAAGGCAGCATATACACGTGGTGTAATGGGCATGATGGGTCGACGCGTATATGGCAACGCTTGGATAGGGTGTTGGTTAACGGGGCTTTTCTTTCGAAGCACGGGCTTGTCACGGTTACTCATCTCCCTCGGGATATGTCGGATCATTCGCCTTTAAAGGTTAGTTTTTCGGAGATTTCAAAACCAAGGTATGTCTTTAAATTTATGAAAATGTGGTTGGATCATCATGCCTTTCAAAGTTTTGTGCAAGAAGTCTGGGGTCGTTGGACAGGAGGTAATCCTTTGGAAAAACTCCATAGAAAATTGCATGCTCTTCGCAAGGCCCTTAGACAATGGAATTGGGAGATTTTTGGAAATGTTTTTAGAAAAATTGATGGGCTTCGGGATGGGATTATGGCTTTGGATGTTCAGTTGCAGCAGGGTTGGGATGATTCCGTAGCTCTTAATCTTAAGCAGAAACAGGTGGATCTGGCTCAGGCTCTGCGATGGGAATATGAAATGAAGAAGCAACAGTCGAGGCAATTGTGGGTCAAAGATGGGGACAGAAATTCTGCTTTTTTTCATGCCAGCATTAAGGAGAGGAGACGGATGAATTCTTTCAAATTACAGCTTTCGGATGGGTCTTGGTGTGATAATGAAGCAGTCTTGGGTAATCTGGGGGCGGCCTACTTTGAGGACATGTTCCGATCTATCCCTCATGTTATTGAGGATGATTTATTTTGGGATATTGATGGGGCCTTGACTTTGGAGGATAATATGGCTATTACTGCGATTCCGGAGGAGCAGGAAATATGGGAAGCCATTAAATCTTTAAATGCAGATAGTGCTGAAATTACCCGGATCCGGCTCGCGCGCGGAGCCCCGGCATCTCGCATTCGTCGCTGTTCGGGAAGTCGCCCGGATCCGAGAGGCAGCACAATCGCGCCCCGGCATCTGGCTTATTCCGTTTTAGCGTTGCGTGTTGGAGGTGTCTCGCCGTTTTGCTTTCGCATTTTGTAGAGTCGCCACGCCGTTTTTATTAAGCCCAAAACATTGAAAAAGGGCATCAGTTTAAAGATAAATTTTAAACTGTTTTTGTGTGATGAGATTTTGAGTTCGGAGGTCGAGATGACTCCTCGGGAAGAGAATATTAGAATATTAGAGCTCACCGAGTAGCCTCGTAAACGAGTCTTTCGGATACCCCTAATATCCTTTAAATGTTGTGTGTGTGTGTGTGCTTTTAAAAATGCATGCTTTGTATCGGATGTCTACATTGTATGCTATGTATGGAAATGTATTGAAATAGAATAGGAAGGAAGCCTTACCAATGTTGGTTCGTGTCTCTGTCTTCCGCAGGGAATAGTGTTTGAGGTCGGAGTAGCGTTCGGATTGCTTGAGGATGCCGGTTGTCCGCGGACGAGTTTCGGCGTGAAGTTGAGGTTGTAGGCTGCGTTTGGGCGAAGGTTCGGCGTGCGTGGGGATCGTCGGGATCACTCGGGCGAAGGTTCGGCGTGCGTTGGAATCGTTGGTTGGATTCGGGCGAGAGGTTCGGCAAGGTTTGGGATCGCCGGTTTGACTCGGAAAGAGCGGGACACCGTGGGAAAGACCGAGCAAGGCCTCGGAGTACCACGAGGGGCCTCGTAGTACCTCGAGAGTGCCTCGGGCGGCGCGGGAGCGTCTCGGGAGCGCTCGGAGAGGCTTCGGAGCACCTCGAGGGGGCTCGGAAGGCCTCGGAAGGATCCGAAGGGGCGGGAATGCCTCGAAAGGTCTTAGAAGGGGAGCCGAAGGCTTAGGGAGGAAGAGAGAAGTGGGAGGTGTGAAAAAATGAGGAGGGGAGCCCTCTATTTATAGTAAAAATTTCGGAGCAAAGAGGTCCGTACGGACCTTCTTGGTTATCCAAATTTTGGATTTCCTCGATTTGAGGAATGCGCAATGATGGAGAATATTTGGGAATGATGATGTTCCACGAGCAATAAGGTCCGTACGGACCATCTTGCATGCAAAGAGGTCCGTACGGACCAACTCTGCATGGAAGTCATCATTTCTCCGGGATTTGAGGGAATATTGTGGACTTTAAGGGGATTTAGTAATCATTGAAACAAAGAGGTCCGTACGGACCTTAATTGCTTTTACGATTTCTGAAAATTCCCAAAAGGTCCTTTTGTCCCTTTATCCCGAAAGGCTCCTCCCCTGGTTTTGGTTGGGGGGTTTGAGAGGGTTTTGAGAGGGTTTTGAGTGAGAGGTCTACGAGGCTGCGTGGATGAGTACGCGGTGTTTCCGTGTGTTTGAAAGGAGTGATCCAGTTGGGGTACTTACGAAGCCCCTCGACGGCGTCACTTATGAAAGAAGTGGGGTCGCCGATAAGATAAGGGTCCTAATACGGATCGCGTCTTTGGGAGAGGAAGTGACCGTGAGGGTCAAAGTGAGGACGTGGTGGTGTCCTTTTGGGTGACCGTTTAGAGTCGATAAGTTTGGACCTGTGATAGGATTCCTACGTATCCACAGGCGGGAATCAAGCACAGTCGTAGTTCGGGTGTGGGGTGAGTGTTACGTGAATGCGGGCGTGGTGGTGCCACAGGTGTTGTGTGACCGCCGAGGTCGGTGGTGAGGACGTGGTGGCGTCTGGGTGGCCGTATAGGTCGGTGATGGTAAGGACGTGGTGGCGTCTGGGTGACCGTATAGGTCGGTGATAAGGACGTGGTGGCGTCTGGGTGACCGTATAGGTCGGTGATAAGGACGTGGTGGCGTCTGGGTGGCCGTATAGGTCGGTGATAAGGACGTGGTGGCGTCTGCAGGTGGCCGTATAGGTCGGTGATAAGGACGTGGTGGCGTCACAGGGGGTGACCGTATAGGTCGGTGATAAGGACGTGGTGGCGTCTGGGTGGCCGTATAGGTCGGTGATAAGGACGTGGTGGCGTCTGGGTGGCCGTATAGGTCGGTGATAAGGACGTGGTGGCGTCTGGGTGGCCGTATAGGTCGGTGATAAGGGCGTGGTGGCGTCTGGGTGGCCGTATAGGTCGGTGATAAGGGCGTGGTGGCGTCTGGGTGGCCGTATAGGTCGGTGATAAGGACGTGGTGGCGTCTGGGTGGCCGTATAGGTCGGTGATAAGGACGTGGTGGCGTCTGGGTGACCGTATAGGTCGGTGATAAGGACGTGGTGGCGTCACAGGGGTGGCCGTATAAAGGTCGGTGATAAGGAGCGTGGTGGCGTCTCGGTGGCTCGTATAGGTCGGTGATAAGCGTGGTGGCGTCTGGGTGGCCGTATAGGTCGGTGATAAGGACGTGGTGGCGTCTGGGTGACCGTATAGGTCGGTGATAAGGACGTGGTGGCGTCACAGGTGGCCGTATAGGTCGGTGATAAGAGCGTGGTGGCGTCTGGGTGGCCGTATAGGTCGGTGATAAGAGCGTGGTGGCGTCTGGGGTGGCCGTATAGGTCGGTGATAAGGACGTGGTGGCGTCACTGGGTGGCCGTATAGGTCGGTGATAAGGGCGTGGTGGCGTCTGGGTGACCGTATAGGTCGGTGATAAGGACGTGGTGGCGTCTGGGTGACCGTATAGGTCGGTGATAAGAGCGTGGTGGCGTCACGGGTGGCCGTATAGGTCGGTGATAAGAACGTGGTGGCGTCTGGGTGACCGTATAGGTCGGTGATAAGGACGTGGTGGCGTCTGGTGGCCGTATAGGTCGGTGATAAGGACGTGGTGGCGTCTGGGTGGCCGTATAGGTCGGTGATAAGGACGTGGTGGCGTCTGGTGGCCGTATAGGTCGGTGATAAGGACGTGGTGGCGTCTGGGTGGCCGTATAGGTCGGTGATAAGGACGTGGTGGCGTCTGGGTGGCCGTATAGGTCGGTGATAAGGGCGTGGTGGCGTCTGGGTGACCGTATAGGTCGGTGAGGACGTGGTGGCGTCACGGGATGGAAGTTTTACGATTTTCCTAATCGGGTGGTTTAGGGCCTTAGGGCCGGAGATAGTTGTGAGGACTTGAATCGTCTTCGATTGCGGTTGGTGCCACTGGAGGACTTTGAATTGTCATGCGGCGGTTGGTGCCATTTGTGTTTTTGCATGTTGATGTAGAAGGTCGGACTTACGATGACCGGTGCTTGAGCTGCCGTTGAAGTGAGCAAGGATGATGGCCGATGATTGCTTCACCATTTGGCGTTTTGGGCGCTTCGTGCCTTGGGACTTGTACTCGGAGGTGTTGGCTCCTTCGCGTGCTTGTTTTGCCGTTGAGTGGGCAAGGATGATGGTGAGTCTTTGAGGATATGCGGTCTTGCATGACTTCCCTTTGACTTGTTGGGAGGAGCTCGGGCTTACTTTGATGGCCGGTGCTTGCGTTGCCGTTGAGGTGGCGAGATTCGGACTTACATCGGCTGCCGGTGCTTGAATTGCTGAGGATGCATGACCACAGTAGGGGCCCTTTTACATTGGGAAGATGACTTGGACCTCCAGTGGTTGAAGTTGTCGTTGAGCGTTTGGAGGCGTCTTGTGCCTTGATATTCGTCTTTGAGAGGTGTTGGCTCCTTCGAATTGCCGTTGAGCGGGCGGTGGTTGGATTGCCGTTGGAGTGGCGAGGACCGGTCTTACGTTGATGGCCGGGATTGAATTGCCGTTGAAGTGGCGAGTCCGGTCTTACGCGACGGCCGGTGGTTGATTTGCCGTTGAAGTGGCGAGACCGGTCTTACGCTTGACGGCGTTGATTTGCCGTTGAAGTGGCGAGACCGGTCTTACGCTTGACGGGGGGATTGGATTGAAGGGTTAGGGACCATTACGCACTTGGATTTCTTGGAAAAGGCCTTAGGACGGCCGGGGCAAAGATTATAAGGGCGGGAAAGTAATTTGGCCACCCCTGCAAAGAGGTCCGTACGGACCAACCTGGTTGCAAGAGGTCCGTACGGACCACCTTGGTTTACGGTTCCCGGGTTTGACCGGGCTTTAAATACGAGGCCCTTCCCATTCCTTCTTCCTCATTTTTCCGGTTCGTGAACCGGGCGAGAGAGAGAGAGAAAAATTCCTCCATTGTTAACCAAAATCAAAAAATTTTTGCTTGAATTTCTTGCCATGGTGAAGGATCTCGAAGGAGTCGTCGTCAGCCTTGATCGAAGTGGTTGAGCGGCGGATGGAGCTTGAAAGGAATTGGACTTCGTTCGTTCCATCTTCGAAGAACCCGGATGTTTTGTATCCGAATCCGGAGGTGCATAATCGTCGCTCCATGAACGTTGGGGAGGTAAGAAATGCATTCCGTTTTGATTCCACCTTTCGAATTTTTGAATGCTAGAACTAGGTTTTAGTTTTTCGCATTTTTGAATTTTTGTTATTATTTTATGCCTTTTTGTGAAATTCTTGATGAATTGTTGAAAATGGACATGTAAAAATTGTGGGTATGTGTATTTTGTGCGAGAAATGTGTAGATTAGCTCTTATTTGTGAAAATAAAGTGCCTATCTAGTGAATTGCATGCTTTGGTGTTTTGTACCGTATGCTATTTATGTATGTACATTATGAGAAAATTATCGTGTAGTGATAATTTTTGTGCAAAAATGTGACTGTGCCGTGTTTTGTGACGGGTTATATGTGAAAGTGTGTGCCGTGTTGGGACGGATTTTCTTTTGAGAATGTGCTATATAGTGTGTGCCGTGTTTTTGGGTGACGGACTTTGTGGGGAAAATATGTGCAATATGTGCCGTGTTGGGGACGGATTTTCTTTTGAAAATGTGTCGTGTAGGGTTTAATCCCCCCCTTTTTTCTTTTGAGAAAATGTGTACGGTGTGTGCCGTGTTTTGTGACGGTTTGCATAGGAGAAATTATATGCATGATATATGTGAAAATTATGTGCATTGTGTGCGTGTTTTGTGACGGGTTACATGGAAAAATTATATGTATAATGTATGTGAAAATTATGTGCAATATGTGCCGTGTTTTGTGACGGGTTATATGTGCCTTTATATTAGAAATCTTGTGATTGACGTACCTTTCTTTGTGTTTACTGCGGGATGCGGGAGCTTCTACGGCCGGGAAGGCCAAGAGGATGAAGACTTCGAGGGATCGCTCGAGGCATTGTGGAAGCTATGGCGGCGGATGCACTGATATTTCCGTGGGCGGTAGGCGAGTCCCCGGAGGATTGGTTTATGCTTCCGGCCTAGGTGTGTTCGTTGAGAACACATTTGGAGTGTCGACACGAGGAAGAACAAGAGTGTCTTCTGGGTTTATCCGAGTATTGGTGGGATACCACCCGCACCTTCCACTTTGAGCCGGGCGAGGTGACGGTGACGCCACCGATTTTTTCTTTGCTATTACCGGGCTCTCCTTGAGGGGGCTGTGAGGTGGAAGACATGATCTCGATGATGTCTTGGCCGAGGCTGCTTGGGCTTTGAGCCTCGTCCTCGCGAGGGCACAGGGATCTTTGTACGGCGACGTAGAGATGAGATCACGGCCGATATTGGGGCCTACATCCGGGTACCGGCCGGGTGGCAGCGGAGCGGTTGGCGCGCTCCTTCTTGTGGTATGCGGCTTGTCAGAGACTTTGTTCTCGAACCACGCGACCGCAGCTCCCTTTGCTCTGTTGGAGAGCTTGGCCCGTCTGGATAGGGTGCGACATTGCTTGGGGCGAGCGAGCTTGGGCGAGCTCTACTTCTCCTTGGACCGGTTTAGCGGGGGTGGCGATTCGTTGGCTGCTTTGACTTTGCTTTGGAGGTATGAGTTTATTCTTTGTTTTTTTGATTTAGCAACTTGTCATTTCTCCATTGTCTTTTGCTTGAGCCTTCTCTGTTTTTGTCACGAGTGTGGTTTTATGAGGTTTTCCGGTGCTTCCCGTGGGATAGGGATCACAGGTCATTCTTTGCGTACTGCTATCTTTGGGATGGGCTCGTACGGCGAGGAAGAGGAGGACCGGCCGGGGAAGCTCACCATCGCCTACGGGGATGTGCGGGGAGCGTTTGGAGCGGGATAGCCGTGAGGGTTCGTTACATTCCCGTGGGTTCGGTATGAGGAGATGAGTTCGAGGGGGCTCCCGAGGTGACAGCCGCGGCGGAAGATCTTTGCGAGGCTTGACTTGTGACGCCATGTACACAGGGAGCGAGTCTTAGCGGCATGGCCGGTGTGCTTCCGTGGCTCAGGGACCCTCCCTTTGGGATGCTTGACTCCGGGACATGGATGTGCTTGGACTTCGAGAGGTACCTTGGCGGTGTCGGTGCGAGGAGTTCATCTTGTACGGAGAGGAGTACGGGGCCTTCGTGAGGAGGAAGGCGAGGACGCCCAGTGCGCGCGCGGGAGAGAGAGGCTGGCCCGCGAGCTCCCAGAGGTTCCGATGCGGGACCGGATTTCACGTACGTCCGCGGGGACGGATCGAGAGGAGGGTATGCATGCCGTTCGGAGCGAGCTCTGCTTGCATCGAGTGGACCAGACGGATCGGTGAGTGTGCGACTCTTTTCCATCTTGGCATCTTTTACTGCGTTTTTCTCTTTTTGTTGTTGAGTATAAGCGTATTTGATGAGCGTTTCCTTGGCTTCTTGTTGGTGCGGAGTCACGGGAGAGCCTACGATATCTTGACTTCGCCGTTACGTGGCGATGCGCTCCTTCGCTAAGAAGATGGCGTCGAAGGTGTCTGTCGGTCTTCGCGTCGTGTGCCGGCGTACGAGCCTATGCCTTCGAGGCATTACGTGGGCGTTCCTCCGCCTAGAGCCGGCGGAGCCGCAGCGGGGAGGGGCCTTTGAGGGCGGCATAGCATGGATGCGGGGCGTCTTCGGGAGGCTGCGGGGCCTTCGAGGAGCGGCCCTTTTATCGGTTCATGCCTCCGCACGGCGCACGGGGGTGAGGGTTCCTCGAGCCTTCTTTCTTTGATCCTTTCGCGGATTTGATCCTTGAGTACTTCTCGTGGGAGCCTCGGGCGGGTGCTCGGTATTCGACGATGAGGATGTGACGGGCGAGTTATTTGGGATGCCCGACTTTTCTTTGGAGGATCTTGGCGAGGAGGATGATGATGAGGATTACGAGTAGTATTCATTTGCTTTCCCTCTTTTCATATCCCTCTCTCTTTTTTTTTTTTTGTTTAGCAACGAGACATTTTGGGTACACTGTAATAAAACATATGTATTTGCATGGCAAACGGTATTTTATTTTAAGATGTAATGTCATTTATTTTTGTGATTCAGGGAATTGTCCTAGAAATTGTTGCTATTATTATTTTTATTTTTGTACATGCCACGTGGTGAGAGTGCGTTTGTGGGTAGTGTTGGTTTGCCGGAAATGGCTTTGGCCGGTGTTTGGGCTGTTTGGAGCAAGAGTTTCTTGAGGACGGTGGTTTTATCTTGTTTTTGCAGGGAAATGGGTTACATTTGCAAGGAGGTCCGTACGGACATACTTAGCATGCAAAGAGGTCCGTACGGACCAACCTTGCTTTGGGAAGGACATAAATGCTTTCCGGTGCACAGTTCTTCCTCATTTCCCCATTTGCGGCCATTTTCGAGCTTTCTTCCCCATTTTCTCTAGGAACCTCCATTTTTGCCATGGATTCTTCGTATGTCCCTAGAATTTTGCCGAGGCTTTCGCGGGAGAGGCAAGCACACTTCCTTGAGCGGTTGAAAACGTGGATGCGGCGCCGTATGAGGCATCGGAAGACGGGCTTTCGAGGTAAGGTTTCGTCTTTGCTCGGTTTGGTCTTTTAAGGAGTTGGTTCTGATTGGGATTTGTTGCGGGCTGCCGCGAAGTTGCAGGATGTTAGGAGGCACGTGTCTTGTTTCTCCTACAATGAAATGGTGCCCACTTTTGAAGATTTTCGGGCTTTGATTGGAGGACCGGAGGTGGAGGCCATCTCGCTTCCTTTGGTTGGTGAGTCTTTGCGGTGGCGTGAAGCTTGCGGACTTTCTTCGTACTTCGTTGGAAGAAGTGCGGGGCATGATCCTTGATTCGGGTCATATCGACATTTACGCTTGCCGGAGCGGTTCATGGTTGATGATGAGAGTGACGTCTCTTGGGATGTATTTGCCTTGTGCGTGATGGCGACGCTTTTCATGGTCGGTTCCCTTGGCATTTGTGATGGCGCTTTGCTAGATGTGGTAGAGACGCTGCGGAGTGGAGAGGATATTGTCCCGTTGGTCTTTGGGGAGACTCTTCATGGTATCGGCCGTCGCGGCCAGGGATCGTTTTATGAGAGGAAGCCCGCTTTGCTCACCTTGTGGGCTGCGAGAGAGACTTCGAGCCATGCAGGAGGCTCAGACGTCGTTGCCCGTGGTCATTTGCTCGGCGACCTCTTGTGTTGGATATGGATCGATCACTTTGGGAGAGATGGATGGCACGGCTTAGTACGCATCGAGATCATTTGGTGGGTTCCTTGGCTGGAGGATTGAGACCGGGAGGATCTTGCGGGAAGGGTCCTACGTTGTCGAGTTCGAGGTTTGTCTTGGTCCTCCTTCTATATTCCGTCGCTTGTTTCCGGCGGTTTGGGATGAAGCGAGAGCCTTTGTTGGGCAGGATGACCTTGCTCTGCGGAGATAGCTCCTCTTTGTATGGCGGCTCAGTGCCTTCTTGTATTGTCACGAGGTATGGAAGTATTCCGCTTTCCCTCTGTGGTACTCCTTAGGCGTCGGGAGAGTGTCGTGTTGACGACTCGGTATACGGCTTTGGTATGAGCGGCGTGTTGGGCGATCCCAGGTGGTCTTGGAAACGGCGTGTAGCGGTGCAGGACCCGGTTGCCGTAGTAGCTATTGCCTTAGGAGTGCGAAGCACAGTCGACCCTTTGGATGTGACGGGAGACGCTTTGTTTGACTACGAGACTAGAGTTGACCGGCGACGGGGAGAGGTCCTCTTTACGGGCTCGCGGGGAGGAGATCCGAGCGAAGCACGGGCGAATGAAGCCACGAGAGCTCTTGGATTGTTTGACTCTGAGAGGACCCCGGATCTCGGGCGAGAGACGCGAGTTGGTTCACGTGGAGCGAAAAGAAGACTCGCCGGGGCGAGGAAGAAAGGAAAGAATGGCGAGGGACAAGCGCGAGATGGCGCGGAATGACCTCCTAAGTATCCATTCATTGCATTGCAAACACATTATTAGTTAAATGTATTAAACTGTCTTTTAGCATGTTGTGAACTTGAGAGTAGACCGTGCTTGAACTCATCAAGAAATGTTGTAACCGTTAGTGATTTGTGATTTACTTTTAAAGCTTTGTCGAGACGCAAGATCTTTTGTTTGCCTTTGCTTACATTTGTGCACTTTGTCGGCGTCCATCTTTGGACTTTTACATTGCATCCGCGGGCCAGACGATGCGAGCCACGACGGCAATCCCTTTCTTTGAGGCCTTTGTGCTTGGGCGAGAGGTTGAATGCTCCCTTGACAAATCGTTTTGACGGTCTTTTTCGTAGCTTCCTTGCCTCTTGTTGGCGTCGGGCTCTTGACCTCAATTTCGCAGCTTCTGCTTTGAGCTTCTTTTGTTTTATTGTTTTTTTTTTTGTGAGCCCTTGCTCGAGCTCTTTTTTTTTTTCGAAGCGCGTGAGGGCGAAAACAAGCCCCTGGCTTGGAAGCAGACATGAGTCAGTCGTTTGATGCTGAGTGACCCTCGGATGTCCTTTGATGTTGCCGCCGTCGTTTGACTTGGTCAAGGTGGCTGGCAGGGCGTGTTCTTGAAAAGTGCGGAGCTTGATGGAGGTCTTGATTGACATTCAAACTTTTGACTTTTTGTGTATTTTTAGACCGGACCAATTAAGGTTGCCTACGTTCCCCGGACTAGAGGGCTCAGTGCGTAGTTCGACACTACATGGAGTGCCAAGAGATGCACGGTTGTTCTTCTTCGGGCGAAGTATCTGCGAAGTTTGCTTCCGTTATTTGGATTCATGAAGGGATTGCCGTCTAGGTCGGTAGCTTCATGGCGCCTCAGGAGAAGATCTTTTGAACCACGAAAGGGCCGATCCATGTGGGTTCCCATTTTCCCAGTGGGTTGGTTCGAGTAGGAGGCTTTTCTTTGAGTCTGAGTCACCTTCCACGATGTCTCGGGATTTGACTTTCTTGTCGAAAGCTCTAGCCATCTGCTTTGATAGGCTCGGGCGTGTTCCATGGCCTTTAGTCGTCGCTCGTCTAGCGAGCCAATTCGTCATGTCGGCTTCGAGCCATTCGACTTCGTTGATGTCATTTTCAGCGGCACTCGGAGTGAGGAATTTCTAGCTCGATGGGAAGGGCTGCTTCCATCCCGTATGTCGGGGCAAATGGGGTTTCTCCCGTGGGCATTACGGCCCGATGTGCGGTAGCCCCAAAGTGCAAGGTGCGGCTTCTCGGGCCAATCTCGTCCTCGGGTGGTCATTTTCGGATGATCCGTTCGAGGTTTTGTTTCTTTGCTTCCACGGCGCCGTTTGTTTGTGGCCGGTAGGGAGAAGATTTGTGGCGTGTGATCTTGAATTCAGCCGGCTGATGCATCGAATTCCCCTTGAAGTGTGAGCCGTTGTACGATATGACCTCATTTGGGATGCCGTATCGGCATATGATGTTTTCCTTGAGGAAATGTGCGACCTTCTTGGAGGTGAGTACCTTGTAGGACTTGGCTTCGACCCATTTGGTGAAGTAGTCGATGGCTACTAAGATGAACTTCGTGGCCAGATTCTTTGCTGGCGGAGCGATTTTCCCGATGACGTCAATTCCCCAAGTGGCGAAGGGCGAGGTGTAGTCATGCGGTAGAGATCGTGGGGCGGCGAGATGATTGAGGTTGGAGAACCGTTGGCACTTATCGCGGCTTCGGACAAAGTGGATGCAATACGCCTCCATGGAGATCCAGTAGTAGCCCATCCACGAGAATGATTTGCATCGGGGCTCGGCATTCATGTGGGGACCGCAAGCCCCATTGTGGACTTCGTTCATGAACTTGCGCTTCTTCTTGGGCGACGCGGCGTAGGAGTGGCCCGTAGTAGCGTTTCTTGTATAACATGTCCCGAGGATGACGAAGTGAGAGGCAAGGCGTTTTAGGGCCATGATGCTCTTGGTTTTGACCCCTTACGTGTGTTGTCCTTCCTTGTTCATGAAGGTAGTTTCCCGTTCTTGAGGTATTGGAAGATCGCTTGTCTTTGGAAATGGCGTCGGACTTGCGTCTCTTTGGCTCTTGACAATCTTGCAAATCGTTGTGATTAAAACCTTCTCGGCGGCTTGGGCCCGGTTTTCTCTCGTTTGACAACATGCTTAAATGTTTGCTTGATGCATTTATTTAATTAATGTGTTTGCCTTTTGTATAGATGAATTTAAGCTTGTTTTGATTAGTTAATGTCATCATTTGTTAAAGATGCAATGAGATGGTTTTTAGGAAGGTCGGACCTTTTATTGAAAGCGTGAAGGCGTACATTGTTGATCAAAGATTCACAATCGTCGGGCGTAAAGCCGTCAAAGACACAAAAGATGTGAATACACGAGACAACAAGACTCGAAGCTAGACTATAGGCGACGAGGGATTGGACCGAGCTTCATTACTCTCGGATGGGCTGTAGCTCTAGAGGGAGTGGTCTTGGTTTAGGTGGCCAATCTTCCCTTGGCATGAGTCCGGAAAGTAGCTTGCATGCGGTTCGATTTCAAACCGGATCGCGGAGGTTTTTGGCTGCTCCCACGATGATGTCCCTCCATTAGTGTTGCCACCGATCCTTGGGGGTTTTTGATGATAGAAGTCGGCGAGGGCTACTTCTAGGAGGCGAAGCATTCGGCGGTCGGAGTGGATTCTTGCGATGTTGATCACTTTCATAGAATGCGCTTCTTTATACAGGATCTTTGCTTGGACGACGTTTACAATGTCGATTCGAGCGGACATGCTATATCACCTTCCACGATTAAGCCTTGGAGGAGGTTGCGCCATTGTTCGTCCAAGTCGGACAGGAATGTTGAATTGAACTAGGCTGTGATGGTTTGTCCCAGTAAGATCCGAGAGTGTCGGCGGAGGGTTGTCTTGTACGGGAGGATCGGTGATGAGCCGGTTGCAAGAGGGTTTTCGGCGAAGTAAGGGTCTACTCCTCGATCAATCTCCATTAGGGCATCCGTCTCTTGATCTTCTCTCGAAGCATTCTTCACGATCGCATATATCGAGTTGTCATCACTGACCCATGAGTTCTTCAATTTCCGGCTCGTCGCGGCTTAGAGCGTGGATGTAAGGATCCACTTCGTAGCGGGACGGGGTAGGAGAATCATGCAGGGAAGAGTATTCGGTCATGTCGGGACCTTCTTACAGGTCGTAGCTTGGCGGCCAAGCACTTGCCATTACTGCTTCCGCGGATCACTTCGATCGCTCCGTTGGCATTGATGAATTTCACGCATTGGTGAAGAGTAGATGATCTTGCTTTCATCGATGTATCAGGCCGTCCCAACAAAGCGAGAGAAGGTGGGTTTGATTTCCACGACTTGGAACTCTACCGACTCCGGTTGTACGTCGGATTGGATCCTCAAGTTGATGACTCCTACGATTGATCGTGCGGTGGAGTCGTAGGCTCGGATTACCCGAGTGAAGGCCTTATCGAGAGAACGGTCGATGTGGAGTCGTTTCGGTGTGCTTAAGCGATGATGTTGGCTGCGGGCCGTTATCAATCAAGGCGTTCGGGAGGAAGAACCTCTCTATCTTTATGAGGATGAGGAGGGCTTCGTTGTGCCGATTCTCACATATTGGCAAGTCATCGTGCATGAAGGCTAAACCGCTTCCCGTGCTACCGTTGGACTCGGTCTCGTGCAGGGAACGTTCGATCCAACCATTTGTATGCCTTGGGTGGGGCAAAGATCGTAGGGAGACGGTGGCCACTTGGGCGTTCTTGTCGGAATTCCCGGTCACGAGACCTTTTGACTCTTGTTTCACGCTCCCGATCATGGCGAGACGGCATGCGACGGTCTCGGAAAGTGCGGGGAGTACGCTCTCGCTTGGGATTTCGTCAATGGCTATTGAGTTTACCACTGTCGTTACGGGAATGGATTTCCAATGGTATTGGGACCACGGGGGCGTTCCAATTTTCCCTCCTCAATGAGCCACTGAATCACACCTTGAGTACGAAGCAATTGTCGGTGGTGTGGCCGGGGTAGTTATGGAAGGCGCGTGCTTGCTCATATCCATGTTGGGTTTGAGGGTCTTCGGTTGGAAATTCTCGAGTGGTTTGAGAAGATTTCGCTTCACGAGGCTTCAAATACTTGACCCGAGGGCATTTCCGGAGTTATCAAAATCTTTGGAATTGTGGGAAGCGAGGGGGTTGCTATTCTTTGGGAGTGCTGATCGCGGTTTACTTGAGCTCAGATTACGAATGTAGTGCCTTTGTTCATTTGCTTCCTTTCCTTTGGTTGGGGCGGGAGTTGAAGTTGCCGAGTTTGTTCGATAGCGGTAAGACGAGGCGGGGTTCTTTGTTGCCTTTTGAAGACTCGAGTCTTTTCAAACTTTGTCCGGCGTTGACCATGGCACGGAGATACGGATAGAAATGGTGGGCGATCAAAGTCCTCAAAGATGGTTTGAGGCGGGAATGGAAGATGTCCATCTGCTCTTCTTTGGAAAGTGGATCCATTATCTCGCTTAGCTTCGAGTTCCATCTTTTGTAGAATTCGCCCTTGGTTCGTCATCCTTTTGTTCGGTGGCTTGCGGAGTCATGGCGGTTTGTTTCCCATTCAAGATTGGCGCGGTACTTCTCCGGGAAGATTTCGATCGATCCCACGTGGAGCGGTTTTACGCCTTCACATTGAGGAACCACCTTAGTCTTTGTGGATTTGAGGGAATGCTTGAAAATGATGCGCCATCTGTTGAGGGTTGCCCCTTTGGCTCTCATACCCGGGACGTAGGTGTCGATGTGGGTTTTGGGCATTGTTCCGTCAAACTTTTCCATTTCCGGCATCTGAACTTTGGAGGGAGAGGGACCACTTTGTTCGGATCGGTAGGCGGGAGGGAGTCCTTGAGAACTAGCTAGCTTGCCTTGCATGTCTTTCATTTGTTCGATCAACCAAGCCATGTGAGGTCGGTATGCGAGGTGGGTTACCGTTTTCGGGGACGGAAAGCGAAGATGGAGGTGGATTGGGCGATGGGATCGCCATTCGGGAGTCTTGGGGAGGTAGTTGAGTGTATACCAACCCATACCTGCAGGGTGTTGAAGTTGAGGCGTGATTGCACAGTCCGCTAGGGTTGTGTTTGGGAAGCTGGAAACGATTCGTTAGCCCCAATTAGCGAGACTTGCGGGTGGCAAACTTGAGATGTCGGGATATCCGCTCGGGATGCACTGTCCACACAGTAAGAATGGGGACTTTTGATTGTGGTTGCGAGAGCTCGTATAGAGGCAAAGGATTGAATCACTGGGGATAGAGATGCATTGGGATGCAGCGGAGCGAGCACGTATGTGTCTTTGTTGGTGCGAAGCTTGATGTGCGGGCGGAAGCCCGGCGATCTGAGGCGGGCATGTCGGGCCCCTTGGCCCAGCGCTGAGGAGCTTTGAGCGAGAGGCTGCTTTGCGTTCTTTGGGATCTCGTAGCTTGGCGGAGCGGGACTGCTTGTAGCTTTGAAAGCAGGGAGCCGGTATATCTTCGTCCTCTATGAGAACAAAGGTTCCGTCGGGTTGGGAAGCTGCGCTGTTCCTCGAAGACGCAAGGTGTCGGCGATCCGGAGCTTCTTTGTTCTTCTTGGCGCTTCTTGATGGCTTCGAAGGCTCGCGGCACCTCCTCCATTGTGCAGAATTCCTTAGTGGCGGGGTTCCGTTTCCCTCAGCATTATACATTGATCCGTCGTCATGGGGAGTATTGGGACGGTGCGGGCCGTTGAAGCTGGAAGGGCTATCGGACCTTGTGACCTCAATGCGAAAAGGCGGCTTCCGGGGATTCTCAACCACTCTCGGTTATTTGGAGGGTGACGGGCAAGGATTTAGACACGGGAATGGCCTAACGGGATAAAAGGGGGAAAGCTCACGTGGCATGCGGTTTCCGTTTCTTTTATTTTTTGATTTTTTTTTTTGTTGTTTTAATTTACTTAAAACGTGTTTTCTCATAATCCTAGGTAGGTTGGAAAAGATTGCTCTTCTTTTCGCAACTATGCTAGATCTGGGTCGATGGAGATCATACGTGCGGCTATAAGCCCCTCGTTTTGCACACTGTATTTCGACATCCCGGGGTGGGACGGCCCCGGGCGAGGGTCCTATAGTGCAAGCGGTTTCCACCGGCCTAAAGAAAAATCGAACCTAAGGACCGAGCTTTGTCATGTTCGTTTTGATGCGTTAGCCATGTGAATAGTGAACCGAGCCGGCCCGAGTCAAGATCGGAGTCAAGAAGTTCGGCATGACCTCTCTTTACCTTGCTTGCGCAAGGGATACGTGACGTTAGGCGTTGGGTAGGTCATATCGTCATGGGCGACGTATCAAAGGCGTGATGACATGGTGTCATGCGAGCATGGATGTATATCAGGGACGGAACATCGTGCAGGTGTAGCCGGAAATCAAGATCGGAGTCAAGATTTTAGCATGACCTTTCATCGCTTTGCTTGCGCAAGGATCTTGAGTTAGAGCCTTGACTCGAAAATGGCCGGCATGGTATATGTATCCAGTGTATGACACGAGGTGAGTAAAAACCAACCGAGTGCAGGACGAGTGTGACTCAAGACTCAAACGTGCGGGGTTGACGCTTGGCTAGGATGGGATGTTTGGAATGATCCCGTGCGCGCCCAAGAGGCCTAGGAAGACCAAACGGGACTGGCGAGACCACTCCGGGTTAAGGGTTGTAGTGTGCGGTGTATCCGGCGGCGGTGCGCATAGTGTGCGGTGTAGCAGAGCGGCGGTGTGAGTAGAGTGCGGTGTAACCGAGGCGGCGGTGCGCGTAGTGTGCGGTCTCTAAAATTCTTTTACGAGTAAAATAGAAATTTTTGAAGAATTTTAAATGTATGCGCGAGATGTATATTGATGCATTTTTTTTTATTTTTTTTTTTGTAAAATAAAAACGAAGCACGTGCACACACACACAACTTGATTAAAGGAAGGGGTAAAATGAAAGTTTGACCCTCATCATCGTTTTAAAAATCTTTTGTTTTGTTTAAAAGTTTTTAAAACAAAATGTCCCAATGAGTCGCCAAGAAATTACCGGATCCGGCTCGCGCCGAGCCGGCATCTCGCATTCGTCGTGTTCGGGAGGTCGCCGGATCCAGAGGCGGCCTGTCCGCGCCCGGCATCGCTTATTCCGTTTTAGCGTTTGCGTGTTGGAGGTGTCTCGCCGTTTGCTTTCGCATTTTGTAGAGTCGCCACGCCGTTTTTATTAAGCCCAAAACATTGAAAAAGGGCATCGGTTTAAAGATAAATTTTAAAGCTGTTTTTGTGTGATGAGATTTTGAGTTCGGAGGTCGAGATGACTCCTCGGGAAGAGAATATTAGAATATTAGAGCTCACCGAGTAGCCTCGTAAAAAACGAGTCTTTCGGATACCCCTAATATCCTTTAAATGTTGTGTGTGTGTGTGTGCTTTTAAAAATGCATCTTTGTATCGGATGTCTACATTGTATGCTATGTATGGAAATGTATTGAAATAGTATAGGAAGGAAGCCTTACCAATGTTGGTTCGTGTCTGTCTTCGCGGGGAATAGTGTTTGAGGTCGGAGTAGCGTTCGGATTGCTTCGGGGATGCCGGTTGTCCGCGGACGAGTTTCGGCGTGAGTTGAGGTTGTAGGCTGCGTTTGGGCGAGAGGTTCGGCGTGCGTGGGGATCGTCGGGATCGATCGGGCGAAGGTTCGGCGTGCGTTGGAATCGTTGGTTGGATTCGGGCGAGAGGTTCGGCAAGGTTTGGGATCGCCGGTTTGACTCGGAAAGAGCGGGACACCGTGGGAAAGACCGACGAGGCCTCGGAGTACCACGAGGGCCTCGAGTACCTCGAGAGTGCCTCGGGGCAGCGGGAGCGTCTCGGGAGCGCTCGGAGAGGCTTCGGAGCACCTCGAGGGGGCTCGGAAGGCCTCGGAAGGATCCGAAGGGGCCGGGAATGCCTCGAAAGGTCTTAGAAGGGAGCCGAGAAGGCTTAGGGAGGAAGAGAGAAGTGGGAGGTGTGAAAAAATGAGGAGGGAAGCCCTCTATTTATAGTAAAAATTTCGGAGCAAAGAGGTCCGTACGGACCTTCTTGGTTATCCGAATTTTGGATTTCCTCGATTTGAGGGAATGCGCAATGATGGAGAATATTTGGGAATGATGATGTTCCACGAGCAATAAGGTCCGTACGGACCATCTTGCATGCAAAGAGGTCCGTACGGACCAACTCTGCATGGAAGTCATCATTTCTCCCGGGATTTGAGGGAATATTGTGGACTTTAAGGGGATTTAGTAATCATTGAAACAAAGAGGTCCGTACGGACCTTAATTGCTTTTCTGATTTCCTAAAAATTCCCAAAAGGTCCTTTTGTCCCTTTTTATCCCAGAAAGGCTCCTCCCCTGGTTTGGTTGGGGGTTTGAGAGGGTTTTGAGAGGGTTTTGAGAGGGTTTTGAGTGAGAGAGGTCTCTGAGACTGCGTGGATGAGTCTGCGGTGTTTCCCGTGTGTTTGAAAGGGAGTGATCCAGATTGGGGTACTTACAAGTGCGCCAGGTGTGGATGGTTTTACGGGTCATTTTTTCAAGGGATGCTGGCCTATTATTAAGGCAGATGTGGTGACTGCGGTTCAGGCGTTCTATAATGGGGTGGAGCTTCCAAGGGGCCTATCTTCCAATGTTCTTGTGTTGATTCCCAAGGTTGATAAGCCAACGGGTTTTAAGGATTTGAGACCGATAAGCTTGTCCACTTTCATGAACAAGGTTATCTCGAAGATTCTTACTATACGATTGGCTTTGGTGATTCCCGAGGTGATTTCCCCGGAGCAAACGAGTTTCATTAAAGGCCGGGGCATTCAAGAAAATATAGCTTTGACTCATGAGTTGGTTCATCGGATTGATCAGAAAGTTACGGGGGCAATGTTCTGTTCAAGCTTGATATGTCCAAGGCCTATGATCGATTGGAGTGGGATTTCCTGTTTCGTGCTTTGACTTCGTTCGGTTTCAGTGATAGGAGTAGGGATTTGATTTGGAGACTGGTTCAGGGCAACTGGTACTCGGTTCGAATGGGTGGTACTTCTCATGGTTTTTTTGCTTCATCTCGGGGGGTGAAACAAGGGGATCCTCTGTCTCCCCTTTTATTTATTATTGCTCAGGAGGTTTTATCTCGGGCGTTACACAGAGCTGTGGCGAATAATGTTTTCCTTCCGTATATGCATGGTCGGGGTGGTTTTCCGATCACTCATCTGTTGTATGCGGATGATATGTTACTATTTTGTAATGGGAGGAGGAGCTCGATTGAGGGCTTAAGGGGTGTTTTGGCGAGGTATGAAAGAGCTTCGGGACAGCTTATAAGCCTTGAAAAAAGCGGAATCTATATAGGAAAAAAGATGCGGAATTTTGAGGTGGAAAACATTCGCCGGTGGTCGGGTTGCACTCATCAACAATTCCCGTTGAAGTATCTTGGTATTCCTTTGTTCAAAGGGAGGACTTTGAGGGTCCATTTCGCGGAGCTTGAGCAGAAGGTTATGAAAAGGATAAGTGGATGGAAGGCTAGATTGTTGTCTTTTAGTGGTAAGCTGATTTTAATCAAATCAGTATTGAGTAGCATTCCTATATATTCCATGGGGGTTTTGAAAGTCCCGAAGGGGGTGATAAGAAAGATTGAAGGCATGATGGCTAATTTTTTATGGAGCAGTGGGGGTGAGAAGCGTCCTCATTGGGTTGCTTGGAATGAGGTTTGTAAGCCTATCCAAGAAGGAGGTTTGGGGGTGAGATCGATGGGGGATGTCAGTAATGCTCTTTTAGCAAAGCTGGCATAGGTTGCTAGTCACGGTAACTCTCTTTGGGCTTGTTTTATTCGGGAGAAGTATGAATTGCGGTGGGTGGATTCTAGTTCACATGCTTGGAAGGCTGCAGCTTTTCTTTTACCTCAATTGGAGGATTGTAGTAGGTGGATCATTGGCTGTGGGGATGTGCGGTTTTGGAGAGATGATTGGTGTGGTGATCGGATAGGGGGTCCGAGTCTTGTGGATCACACTCTCACGGTTCGAGATGGTTTGAATTGTATTGGTGATCTTTGGGAGTTCATTCCGGACTATTTGCATGAAAATATTCGAAGGGTGAGGATTGATATGGAGATGGAGGATAGGGTGGTGTTTACTTTGACAAAATCAGGTATGTTCGAAACTTCTGCTTGGTGGGAACACCATCGATTACGTAGTCCATTAGTGGATTGGGGTGCAAAGATTTGGCACAAAAACATTCCTACAAAGGTTAGTGGTTTTTGGTGGAGATTGATGCATAATGGACTCCCGGTTGATTCGAGATTGGAGGAGAGAGGTTTCAACATCCCACCTCGTTGTGTTTGTTGTCTGTCTGGTGGCAATCGGGAGACTCCTGAGCATTTATTTCTTCACTCGGATATGGCTTTGTCTTTATGGAATCATTGGTCATCTTTCTTCGGGATTGGGAGTCAGTATACGGACTTGCATCAGTTGTGGGATACTTGGTGTAGGGGACAATCAAAAAGATCCCAAATAGGGTTGGTTCGCATGGGGACGATGATGTTTGTTTGCTGGGGGTTATGGAAGGCTAGATGTAAGATGGTTTTTGAAGGCAAACAAATGGAGTTTAGTGCTATCAATGAGGGAGTTCATCGTGCTCTGTTGGAAATGTGTTATTTTCTAAACCCCAAGGGGAAGCCTACACAGGAAGCTAGTAATATGCTGACTTGTTTGGGATTAAGGGTGTTAGAGGTGAGGCGTAGAGTGAAAAGAACTTTGAGATGGGAGCCATCGAGGGAGCATTGTTACACTCTCAACACGGACGGATCTTCGGTTCATGGTGAGTGCTCAGGAGGAGGTATCATTCGAGATTGGAGGGGTGGTTTCATTCGTGCTTTTTCCAATTTTTATGGGAGGGGCACTAACATGAAGGCGGAGATTTTGGCCCTTCGGGATGGGTTGAGATTATGTCGGGATCTTCAGTTTGATTCGGTGCTTGTAGAGTCGGATTCTTTGGTGACTGTGGGGATCTTGAAAGGACGCTTCTCTGTTCCCTGGCAACACTCATATGAGGTTAGGGAATGTGGGAATTTGTTGGGTGAATTTAGCATTCGACATGTTTTATGGGAAGTTAATGGGGTTGTGGATCGTCTAGCGGCGGTGGCACATGTCCATCATCATCATATGGTTTATTTGGTTGCTAGAGAACTTCCGGGGGAGGTGATAGAGGCTTTGAGATTTGATAATTCTGGATGCTATGTGGTTCGTAATTGAGTCGGGACAGTTTCTGGCCTTGAATGGATATCGGTTTCTGCAAATATTTGATTTATACGTTCAACATTCTGAATATTTGCATGCTAGAGATCTCCCTGTGGATGTTTTCGTAATTATTTTGGAGCAGCTTATGGCATTACTTGATGTTTGGTTGCTGCAGATTTACTGTTTTTGTGGGTACATGCTGAATTCTGATGTGCATGGCCATGTTCACTTGCTGCGTGGAGTTGCTGCTTGTATGGGGAAGAATTTTTGGATTTTGGAAGTGGTTTTATGGATTTTAGCTACAGCGCATGGCCATGTGTTATTTTCTGCATGGCCTTGCAAGGGGAAGGCACGCCCATGTTCAGAGCTTGTTCTCGGCCGTGCAAATGGAGAATTTCAACGTAGAAGTTTCTGTTGCTCAGGAGCGGACGCTCCCTTGGGGATGGAGCGGACGCTCCCCTGGCGATTTGGGCTTGGTGGTATGGGCTATATGGGTTGGGTTGGGCCTGCCTTGGAGATGGGACTGGTGTGCACGGCATGGTTCAGTTTTCAGCATGGGCAAGTGGGGATCATGGCTGGGCTGCATAGTGGCTTGGAGACTTGTGTTTGGCCCTGCAATGTCGAGGCTTGGTGGCCTGTGTTTGGCCTAAGGTTTGGCCTGAAGATTGGCCTTGGGGACTTGGGATAAAATGGTTTGTCTTATAATTACGTTGGATTTAGAAGCGGGCATTTTAATTCCCGTTCATTGATGTAATATTTTTGTTTCTTCAATAAAAGCTCCCAGGTGACGTCCCGGTTCTTAAAAAAAAAAACCTAAACCCTAAACCCTAAACCCTAAACCCTAACCCCTAAACCCTAACCCCTAAACCCTAAACCCTAAACCCTGAACCCTGAACCCCCTGAACCCTGAACCCTGAACCTCCTAAACCCTAAACCCTGAACCCTAAACCCTAAACCTTGAACCCTGAACCCCCTAAACCCTAAACCTTAAACCCTAAACCCTAAACCCCAAACCCCAAACCCTAAACCCCAAACCCTAAACCCCAAACCCAAAACCCCAAACCCTAAACCCTAAACCCCAAACCCCAAACCCCAAACCCTAAACCCCAAACCCTAAACCCCAAACCCCAAACCCTAAACCCCAAACCCCAAACCCCAAACCCCAAAACCCTAAACCCATCCCCTAAACCCCAAACCCCAAACCCCAAATCCCAAAACCCTAAACCCTAAACCCTAAACCCCAAACCCTAAACCCAAAACCCAAAACCCAAAACCCAAAACCCAAAACCCAAAACCCAAAACCCTAAACCCTAAACCCTAAACCCTAAACCCTAAACTCAATTCGGGTATCCAATCACAACTGAGTTCTGGAACCTTCCTAGGGGATTTTACCTCTCCACCTTCACCTCTCCAACCTCCTATAAATACTGGATGACTTTCAATGTTTCAGAAGGTCGACAATTCTGATTCTTGATCAAGAAAACACACAACACACATCGAAGCCCGAATCAAAGGACCAAGGTGAAGCTCCGTCCGCATCAAGATCCAAGTCAAGGATCGAGGCGAAGCTCTGTCCGTATCAAGTTTCAACTCTAAACTTGAGTCGAAATTCTGTCCGAATCCCTTCTCAAACAAAAGGTAATCATCCTTTGACTTCCGTTTCTCTTCTCAACCCCTCTATTGATTTTAGAGTAGTGTAATCCCATCAAAAGGATTAGCCTAGAGTCCCTTCAGTCAATGGAGGCGATATCGAAGCATACAATCCGACATTCCTAATCAAGAAATTGATTAGGGTTTACTTGTTTTCTTAATTATATATATTGTAAAGATTGAAAACCTCTCTTTTCTTTAGCAAGACCGATCTCCGGATTGGGTGGAATGGGTGCTCCTTGACCTTCCCATTCCATAACCTAAGCCCCGAACCCTTGAATCTCTTGAAAATATAAAAAGGTTTTTCTTATTGTTTTCCATCAATAAATGATAAGTGGCGACTCAAAGATGTAAGGAAACATTTCCGCGCATCGCTACACATACATATTCCAAAATTCCATTAAAAACTACTTGACATTCCCAAGTCTTACAATGAAAATGATGAAAATTAAAACTTAAAACATAAAATTATTACCTCCAATCCCAAGAATTAGATGTTTAGCTACCCACGGGAAACATGAACACCAAGAAAAAATGAAAAAAGATGAAAAGATAATAATATCTCTAAAAATCTGATTATCTCTTATTTAAAAAAAACCTATGGCTGTCACTATATATTCTTAAGTTTTAAAAGATGAACAGTCTCCATTTAATTTAATCAGGCCCAACTTAGGCCCAAGTCCTTTCAACCTTCCTCGGCCCAATTGAAGTCCTCGGCCCCAACTGCCTTTAATCCTCGGCCAGCAAGCTTCGGCCTTGGCCCCAAATGTCCCCAAATGTGCTGCCTTGGCCCCAATTTTGCTTCAGCCTTGCCTTGGTTTTGGTTAGGACCCCTTTTATTCGGTTCGTATCATAATTGCACCATCGCATTTTGCCTCATTTTGGTCCTTATAAAAATTTCTGTTGCACCTTCCGACCTTGAACTTTCATATTTTTGCTTTGCCCCTGACTTCTAGAAAACCAATTTTTCTCCCAATTTTCCAAATTTACAATAAGGTCCCTGAACTTCCGAAAATTACAGTTTGGTCCTCGAACTTCCAAAGTGGCACAAAATGCTTCTTATTTGCTCATATCTTCACTTGGCCCCTGAAAACTAGAAAAACACTAAAAACACCCATTAAAACATACAAAACTCAAGGATTAAGCTAAGAATAAGTTACACTAAAAACACCCATTAAAACACACAAAACTCAAGGATTAAGCTAAGAATAAGTTCATAAAGTATTAAATGGATGAGTGTAAAACTCACTCATCATTTAAATATTAAATAATTAAAATACTTTTTTCTAAACGTTAAGTACAACTTAAGTTTACGCGTAAAATACTTGTTTAAGAGTTTTATATGCAATTTTAGGATATACAAACTTGTTTTAAAAAGTATTTTAAATAAGAAATTTCATGCCCATCATTTAGCCTAGTGTATTTAGAAGATTTTTTTTAAAAAATTAAATAATTAAAATACTTTTTTCTAAACGTTAAGTTCAACTTATGTTTATGAGTAAAATACTTGTTTAAGTGTTTTATATTCAATTTTAGGTATATATAAACTTGTTTTCAAAAGTATTTTAAATGAGATATTTTATGCCTAACATTTAGCCTAGTGTGTTTAGATGATTTTTGTTCAAAAATTAAATTATTAAAATACTTTTTGCTATAAGTTAAGTTCAACTTAATTTTATGAGTAAAATACTTGTTTATGTGTTTTATATTCAATTTTAGGTATATATAAACTTGTTTTCAAAAGTATTTTAAATGAGATATTTCATGCCTAACATTTAGCCTAGTGTGTGTTCAACTTAAGTTTATGAGTGAAATACTTGTTTAAGTGTTTTATAATCAATTTTAGGTATATATAAACTTGTTTTCAAAAGTATTTTAAATGAGATATTTCATGCCTAACATTTAGCCTAGTGTGTTTAGAAGATTTTTGTTCGAAAATTAAATTATTAAAATACTTTTTGCTATAAGTTATGTTCAACTTAAGTTTATGAGTAAAATACTTGTTTAAGTGTTTTATATTCAATTTTAGGTATATATAAACTTGTTTTCAAAAGTATTTTAAATGAGATATTTCATGCCTATCATTTAGCCTAGTGTGTTTAGAAGATTTTTGTTTAAAAATTAAATAATTAAAATACTTTTTTCTAAACGTTAAGTTCAACTTAAGTTTATGAGTAAAATACTTGTTTATGTGTTTGATTTGCAATTTTAGGATATACAAACTTGTTTTAAAAAGTAATTTAAATAAGAAATATCATGCCCATCATGTAGCCTAGTGTATTTAGAAGATTTTTGTTTAAAAATTAGATAATTAAAATACTTTTTTCTAAACGTTAAGTTCAACTTAAGTTTATGAGTAAAATACTTGTTTAAGTGTTTTATATGCAATTTTAGGATATACAAACTTGTTTTAAAAAGGTACTTTAAATAAGAAATTTCATGCCCATCATTTAGCCTAGTGTATTTAGAAGATTTTGGTTTAAAAATTAAATAATTAAAATACATATTTCTAAACGTTAAATTCAACTTAAGTTTATGAGTAAAATACTTGTTTAAGTGTTTTATATTCAATTTTAGATATATATAAACTAGTTTTCAAAAGTATTTTAAATGAGATATTTCATGCCTAACATTTAGCCTAGTGTGTTTAGATGATTTTTGTTCTAAAATTAAATTATTAAAATACTTTTTGCTATAAGTTAAGTTCAACTTAAGTTTATGAGTAAAATACTTGTTTATGTGTTTTATATTCAATTTTAGGTATATATAAACTTATTTTCAAAAGTATTTTTAAATGAGATATTTCATGCCTAACATTTAGCCTAGTGTGTTTAGAAGATTTTTGTTCGAAAATTAAATTATTAAAATACTTTTTGCTATAAGTTAAGTTCAACTTAAGTTTACGAGTGAAATACTTGTTTAAGTGTTTTATATTCAATTTTAGGTATATATAAACTAGTTTTCAAAAGTATTTTAAATGAGATATTTCATGCCTAACATTTAGCCTAGTGTGTTTAGAAGATTTTTGTTCAAAAATTAAATTATTAAACTACTTTTTGCTATAAGTTAAGTTCAACTTAAGTTTATGAGTAAAATATTTGTTTAAGTGTTTTATATTCAATTTTAGGTATATATAAACTTGTTTTCAAAAGAATTTTAAATGAGATATTTCATGCCTAACATTTAGCCTAGTGTGTTAAGAAGATTTTTGTTCTGAAATTAAATTATTAAAATACTTTTTGCTATAAGTTAAGTTCAACTTAAGTTTATGAGTAAAATACTTGTTTATGTGTTTGATATGCAATTTTAAAGTTAAGTTCAACTTAAGTTTATGAGTAAAATACTTATTTATGTGTTTGATATGCAATTTTAGGATATAAAAACTTGTTTTAAAAAGTATTTTAAATAAGAAATTTCATGCCCATAATTTTGCCTAGTTTATTTAGAAGATTTTTGTTTAAAAATTAAATAATTAAAATACTTTTTTCTAAACGTTAAGTTCAGCTTAAGTTTATGAGTAAAATACTTGTTTAAGTGTTTTATATTCAATTTTAGGTATATATAAACTTGTTTTCAAAAGTATTTTAAATGAGATATTTCATGCCTAACATTTAGCCTAGTGTGTTTAGAAGATTTTTGTTCAAAAATTAAATTATTAAAATACTTTTTGCTATAAGTTATGTTCAACTTAAGTTTATGAGTGAAATACTTGTTTAAGTGTTTTATATTCAATTTTAGGTATATATAAACTTGTTTTCAAAAGTATTTAAAATGAGATATTTCATGCCTAACATTTAGCCTAGTGTGTTTAGAAGATTTTTGTTTGAAAATTAAATTATTAAAATACTTTTTGCTATAAGTTAAGTTCAACTTAAGTTTATGAGTAAAATACTTGTTTAAGTGTTTTATATTCAATTTTAGGTATATATAAACTTGTTTTCAGAAGTATTTTAAATGAGATATTTCATGCCTATAATTTAGCCTAGTGTGTTTAGAAGATTTTTGTTTAAAAATTAAATAATTAAAATACTTTTTTCTAAACATTAAGTTCAACTTAAGTTTATGAGTAAAATACTTGTTTATGTGTTTGATTTGCAATTTTAGGGTATAAAACTTGTTTTAAAAAGTAATTTAAATAAGAAATATCATGCCCATCATTTAGCCTAGTGTATTTAGAAGATTTTTGTTTAAATATTAAATAATTAAAATACTTTTTTCTAAATGTTAAGTACAACTTAAGTTTATGAATAAAATACTTGTTTAAGTGTTTTATATGCAATTTTAGGATATACATACTTGTTTTAAAAAGTATTTTAAATAAGAAATTTCATGCCCATCATTTAGCCTAGTGTATTTAGAAGATTTTTGTTTAAAAATTAAATAATTAAAATACTTTTTTCTATAAGTGAAGTTCAACTTAAGTTTATGAGTAAAATACTTGTTTATGTGTTTTATATTCAATTTTAGGTATATATAAACTTGTTTTCAAAAGTATTTTAAATGATATATTTCATGCCTAACATTTAGCCTAGTGTGTTTAGAAGATTTTTGTTCGAAAATTAAATTATTAAAATACTTTTTGCTATAAGTTAAGTTCAACTTAACTTTATGAGTAAAATACTTGTTCAAGTGTTTTATATTCAATTTTAGGTATATATAAACTTGTTTTCAAAAGTATTTTAAATGAGATATTTCATGCCTATCATTTAGCCTAGTGTGTTTATAAGATTTTTGTTTAAAAATTAAATAATTAAAATACTTTTTTCTAAACGTTAAGTTCAACTTAAGTTTATGAGTAAAATACTTGTTTATGTGTTTGATTTGCAATTTTAGGATATAAAACTTGTTTTAAAAAGTAATTTAAATAAGAAATATCATGCCCATCATTTAGCCTAGTGTATTTAGAAGATTTTTGTTTAAATATTAAATAATTAAAATACTTTTTTCTAAACGTTAAGTACAACTTAAGTTTATGAGTAAAATACTTGTTTAGGTGTTTTATATGCAATTTTAGGATATACAAACTTGTTTTAAAAAGTATTTTAAATAAGAAATTTCATGCCCATCATTTAGCCTAGTGTATTTAGAAGATTTTTGTTTAAAAATTAAATAATTAAAATACTTTTTGCTATAAGTGAAGTTCAACTTAAGTTTATGAGTAAAATACTTGTTTATGTGTTTTATATTCAATTTTAGGTATATATAAACTTGTTTTCAAAAGTATTTTAAATGATATATTTCATGCCTAACATTTAGCCTAGTGTGTTTAGAAGATTTTTGTTCAAAAATTAAATTATTAAAATACTTTTTGCTATAAGTTAAGTTCAACTTAAATTTATGAGTAAAATACTTGTTTAAGTGTTTTATATTCAATATTATGTATATATAAACTTGTTTTCAAATGTATTTTAAATGAGATATTTCATGCCTAACATTTAGCCTAGTGTGTTTAGAAGATTTTTGTTCTAAAATTAAATTATTAAAATACTTTTTGCTATAAGTTAAGTTCAACTTAAGTTTTTGAGTAAAATACTTGTTTATGTGTTTGATATGCAATTTTAGGATACACAAACTTGTTTTAAAAAGTATTTTAAATAATAAATTTCATGCCCATCATTTAGCCTAGTGTATTTAGAAGATTTTTGTTTAAAAATTAAATAATTAAAATACTTTTTTCTAAACGTTAAGTTCAACTTAAGTTTATGAGTAAAATACTTGTTTAAGTGTTTTATATTCAATTTTAGGTATATATAAAATTGTTTTCAAAAGTATTTTAAATGAGATATTTCATACCTAACATTTATCCTAGTGTGTTTAGAAGATTTTTATTCAAAAATTAAATTATTAAAATACTTTTTGCTATAAGTTATGTTCAACTTAAATTTATGAGTGAAATACTTGTTTAAGTGTTTTATATTCAATTTTAGGTATATATAAACTTATTTTCAAAAGTATTTTAAATGAGATATTTCATACCTAAAATTTAGCCTAGTGTGTTTAGAAGATTTTTGTTCGAAAATTAAATTATTAAACTACTTTTTGATATAAGTTAAGTTCAACTTAAGTTTATGATTAAAATACTTGTTTAAGTGTTTTATATTCAATTTTAGGTATATATAAACTTGTTTTCAAAAGTATTTTAAATGAGATATTTCATGCCTAACATTTAGCCGAGTGTGTTTAGAAGATTTTTTTTCTAAAATTAAATTATAAAAATACTTTTTGCTATAAGTTAAGTTGAACTTAAGTTTATGAGTAAAATACTTGTTTATGTGTTTGATATGCAATTTTAGGATATACAAACTTGTTTTAAAAAGTATTTTAAATAAGAAATTTCATGCCCATCATTTAGCCTAGTGTATATAGAAGATTTTTATTTAAAAATTTAATAATTAAAATACTTTTTTCTAAACGTTAAGTTCAACTTAAGTTTATGAGTAAAATACTTGTTTAAGTGTTTTATATTCAATTTTAGGTATATATAAACTTGTTTTCAAAAGTATTTTAAATGAGATATTTCATGCCTAACATTTAGCCTAGTGTGTTTAGAAGATTTTTGTTCTAAAATTAAATTATTAAAATACTTTTTTCTATAAGTTAAGTTCAACTTAAGTTTATGAGTAAAATACTTGTTTATGTGTTTGATATGCAATTTTAGGATATACAAACTTGTTTTAAAAAGTATTTTAAATAAGAAATTTCATGCCCATCATTTAGCCTAGTGTATTTAGAAGATTTTTGTTTAAAAAATAAATAATTAAAATACTTTTTTCTAAACATTAAGTTCAACTTAAGTTTATGAGTAAAATACTTGTTTAAGTGTTTTATATTCAATTTTAGGTATATATAAGCTTGTTTTCAAAAGTATTTTAAATGAGATATTTCATGTCTAACTTTTAGCCTAGTGTGTTCAGAAGATTTTTGTTCAAAAATTAAATTATTAAAATACTTTTTGCTATAAGTTATGCTCAACTTAAGTTTATGAGTGAAATACTTGTTTAAGTCTTTTATATTCAATTTTAGGTATATATAAACTTGTTTTCAAAAGTATTTTAAATGAGATATTTCATGCCCATCATTTAGCCTAGTGTATTTAGAAGATTTTTGTTTAAAAATTAAATAATTAAAATACTTTTTTCTAAACATTAAGTTCAACTTAAGTTTATGAGTAAAATACTTGTTTAAGTGTTTTATATTCAATTTTAGGTATATATAAACTTGTTTTCAAAAGTATTTTAAATGAGATATTTCATGCCTAACTATTAGCCTAGTGTGTTTAGAATATTTTTGTTCAAAAATTAAATTATTAAAATACTTTTTGCTATAAGTTATGTTCAACTTAAGTTTATGAGTGAAATACTTGTTTAAGTCTTTTATATTCAATTTTAGGTACATATAAACTTGTTTTCAAAAGTATTTTAAATGAGATATTTCATGCCTAACATTTAGCCTAGTATGTTTAGAAGATTTTTGTTCGAAAATTAAATTATTAAAATACTTTTTGCTATAAGTTAAGTTCAACTTAAGTTTATGAGTAAAATACTTGTTTAAGTGTTTTATATTCAATTTTAGGTATATATAAACTTGTTTTCAAAAGTATTTTAAATGAGATATTTCATGCCTAACATTTAGCCTAGTGTGTTTAGAAGATTTTTGTTCTAAAATTAAATTATTAAAATACTTTTTGCTATAAGTTAAGTTCAACTTAAGTTTATGAGTAAAATACTTGTTTATGTGTTTGATATGCAATTTTAGGATATACAAACTTGTTTTAAAAAGTATTTTAAATAAGAAATTTCATGCCCATCATTTAGCCTAGTGTATTTAGAAGATTTTTGTTTAAAAATTAAATAATTAAAATACTTTTTTCTAAACATTAAGTTCAACTTAAGTTTATGAGTAAAATACTTGTTTAAGTGTTTTATATTCAATTTTAGGTATATATAAACTTGTTTTCAAAAGTATTTTAAATGAGATATTTCATGCCTAACTTTTAGCCTAGTGTGTTTAGAAGATTTTTGTTCAAAAATTAAATTATTAAAATACTTTTTGCTATAAGTTATGTTCAACTTAAGTTTATGAGTGAAATACTTGTTTAAGTCTTTTATATTCAATTTTAGGTATATATAAACTTGTTTTCAAAAGTATTTTAAATGAGATATTTCATGCCTAACATTTAGCCTAGTATGTTTAGAAGATTTTTGTTCGAAAATTAAATTATTAAAATACTTTTTGCTATAAGTTAAGTTCAACTTAAGTTTATGAGTAAAATACTTGTTTAAGTGTTTTATATTCAATTTTAGGTATATATAAACTTGTTTTCAAAAGTATTTTAAATGAGATATTTCATGTATATCATTTAGCCTAGTGTGTTTATAAGATTTTAGTTTAAAAAGTAAATAATTAAAATACTTTTTTCTAAACGTTAAGTTCAACTTAAATTTATGAGTAAAATACTTGTTTATGTGTTTGATTTGCAATTTTAGGATATACAAACTTTTTTTAAAAAGTAATTTAAATAAGAAATATCATGCCCATCATTTAGCCTATATTTAGAAAATTTTTGTTTAAATATTAAATAATTAAAATACTTTTTTCTAAATGTTAAGTACAACTTAAGTTTATGAGTAAATTACTTGTTTAAATGTTTTATATGCAATTTTAGGATATACAAACTTGTTTTAAAAAGTATTTTAAATAAGAAATTTCATGCCCATCATTTAGCCTAGTGTATTTAGAAGATATTTGTTTAAAAATTAAATAATTAAAATACTTTTTTCTAAACGTTAAGTTCAACTTAAGTTTATGAGTAAAATACTTGTTTAAGTGTTTTATAATCAATTTTAGGTATATATAAACTTGTTTTCAAAAGTATTTTAAATGAGATATTTCATGCCTAACATTTAGCCTAGTGTGTTTAGATGATTTTTGTTCAAAAATTAAATTATTAAAATACTTTTTGCTATCAGTTAAGTTCAACTTAAGTTTATGAGTAAAATACTTGTTTTTGTATTTTATATTCAATTTTAGGTATATATAAACTTGTTTTCAAAAGTATTTTAAATGAGATATTTCATGCCTAATATTTATCCTAGTGTGTTTAGAAGATTTTTGTTCAAAAATTAAATTATTAAAATACTTTTTGCTATAAGTTATGTTCAACTTAAGTTTATGAGTGAAATACATGTTTAAGTGTTTTATATTCAATTTTAGGTATATATAAACTTGTTTTCAAATGTATTTTAAATGAGATATTTCATGCCTAACATTTAGCCTAGTGTGTTTAGAAGATTTTTGTTCGGAAATTAAATTATTAAAATACTTTTTGCTATAAGTTAAGTTCAACTTAAGTTTATGAGTAAAATACTTGTTTAAGTGTTTTATATTCAATTTTAGGTATATATAAACTTGTTTTCTAAAGTATTTTAAATGAGATATTTCATGCCTATCATTTAGCCTAGTGTGTTTAGAAGATTTTTGTTTAAAAATTAAATAATTAAAATACTTTTTTCTAAATGTTAAGTTCAACTTAAGTTTATGAGTAAAATACTTGTTTATGTGTTTGATTTGAAATTTTAGGATATACAAACTTGTTTTAAAAAGTAATTTAAATAAGAAATATCATGACCATCATTTAGCCTAGTGTATTTAGAAGATTTTTGTTTAAATATTAAATAATTAAAATACTTTTTTCTAAACGTTAAGTACAACTTAAGTTTATGAGTAAAATACTTATTTAAGTGTTTTATATGCGATTTTAGGATATACAAACTTGTTTTAAAAAGTATTTTAAATAAGAAATTTCATGCCCATCATTTAGCCTAGTATATTTAGAAGATTTTTGTTTAAAAATTAAATAATTAAAATACTTTTTTCTAAACGTTAAGTTCAACTTAAGTTTATGAGTAAATTAATCAATAAACACAAGTTATCTTCTTCATTCAGTCTATTTATACAAGCTCTTATTTTAAATTCCAATTATCACCGCCATCTATCCATATTTATCTTCTTCATTCAGTCTATTTATACAAGCTCTTATAAATTAATCAATAAACACAAGTTAGAACTTCAGCCGTTAGTGATTGATGATAGTAAGCAAATATATTGGAATGAATCCCTTGCATTTCACCAACATGTTTATGGATATTGAATTTAATACTTTGTGTATTGTTTTTAGAACTACAATGAACAAAGAATTTGGTAAAAAGCAACAGAAGAGTGAAGAGATGGACAAGCATCCAGAATCTCGATTTGGTAATCAAAGAGTCACATTGTCTGACATTACTAATCGTAAGTTTTCTAAATTGTGGCCAGCTACCTTTTTATCACACATATTCTTTTTGTTCAATAACCTTGATTGTCTATTGAAGTATAATCATTCCATTCACTATATTTTATCCACAGGTGGAACTCAACATATGACGCCGACAGTTCCTACGAGTAACTAGTAGCCAAATACCTGCCTTTTTTCAAACAATCCAATAGAACATTTGAAAGGATCTGCCCACCAAAAATTTGGCCCAAACGGAGGTAGTTTTCAGGGTGAAAATGACCTTTTACGAAATTTCTCGAATCCCCAAAGGGGGTAGTACACGCATTTTTGGGCTACCGGGTAGCCAAATACCCTCCTTTTTTGAACCAATCCAATAGAACATTTGAAAGGATCCATCCACCAAAAATTTGGCTCAAACGGAGGTCATTTTTATGGTGAAAATCACCATTTACAAAAATTTCCCGATTCCCCAAAGGGGGTAGGTAGTACACGCATTTTTGGGTTCCTGGGCACTAGTAGCCAAATACCCTCCTTTTTTCAACCAATCCAATAGAGCATTTGAAAGGATCCGCCCACCAAAAATTTGGCTCAAACGGAGGTCGTTTTCATGGTGAAAATCACCATTTACGAAATTTTCCGATTCCCCAAAGGGGGTAGCACACGCATTTTGGGGCTCTCTGGCACTAGTAGCCAAACACCATCCTTTTTTCAACCAATTCAATAGATCAATTGAAATGATCAGCCCATCAAAAATTTGACTCAAACGGAGGTCATTTTCATGGAGAAAATCACCATTTACGAAATTTCCCGATTCCCCAAAGGGTACCTAGTACACGCATTTTTGGGCTCCCGGGCACTAGTAGCCAAATACCCTCCTTTTTTCAACCAATCCAATAGAACATTTGAAAGGATCCTCCCACCAAAAATTTGGCTCAAACGGAGGTCGTTTTCATGGTGAAAATCACCATTTACGAAATTTCCCGATTCCCCCAAAGGGGGGTAGTACACGCATTTTTGGGTTCCCGGGCACTAGTAGCCAAATACCCTCCTTTTTTCAACCAATCCAATAGAAAATTTGAAAGGATCCGCCCACCAAAAAATTGGCTCAAATGGAGGTCGTTTTCATGGTGAAAATCAGCATTTACGCAATTTCCCGATTCCCCAAAGGGGGTAAGGTAGTACACGCTTTTTTGGGCTCTCGGGCACTAGTAGGCAAATACCATCCTTTTTTCAACCAATCCAATAGAACATTTGAAAGGATCCGCCCACCAAAAATTTGGCTGAAACGGAGGTCGTTTTCATGGTGAAAATCACCATTTACGAAATTTCCCGATTCCCCAAAGGGTGTAAGGTAGTACACGCATTTTTGGGCTCTCGGGCACTAGTAGCCAAATACCATCCTTTTTTCAACCAATTCAATAGAACATTTGAAAGGATACACCCACCAAAAATTTGGCTCAAACGGAGGTCCTTTTTATGGTGAAAATCACCATTTACGAAATTTTCCGATTCCCCAAAGGGGGTAGCACACGCATTTTTGGGCTCCCGGGCACTAGTAGCCAAATACCCTCCTTTCTTCAACCAATCCAATATAATATTTGAAAGGATCTGCCCACCAAAAATTTGACTCAAATGGAGGTCGTTTTCATGGTGAACATGACCATTTTACGAAATTTCCCGAATCGCCAAAGAGGGTAGTACAGGGATTTTTGGGCTCTCGGGCAATAGTAGCCAAATACCCTCCTTTTTTGAACCAATCCAATAGATCATTTGATAGGATCCGCCACCAAAAATTTGGCTCAAACAGAGGTCGTTTTCATGGTGAAAATGACCATTTAGAAAATTTCCCAATTCCCCAAAGGGGGTAATACACGCATTTTTGGGCTCTCGGGCACAAGTAGCCAAACACCATCCTTTTTTTAACCAAGCCAATAGAACAATTGAAAAGATCAGCCCACCAAAAATTTGGCTCAAACGGAGGTCGTTTTCATGGTGAAAATCACCATGTACAAAATTTCTCGATTCCCCAAAGGTGGTACACGCATTTTTGGGCTCCCGGGCACTAGTAGACAAATACCCTCCTTTTTTCAACCAATCCAAAAGAACATTTGAAAGGATCCACCCACCAATAATTTGGCTCAAACGGAGGTCATTTTCATGGTGAAATTCACCATTTACGAAATTTCCCGATTCAATCGTACACGCATTTTTGGGTTCCCGGGCACTAGTAGCCAAATACCCTTTTTTTTCAACCAATCCAATAGAACAATTGAAAGGATCAGCCCACCAAAAATTTGGCTCAAACGGAGGTCTTTTTCATGGTGAAAATGACCATTTACGAAATTTCCCGATTCCCCAAAGGGGGTAGTACACGCATATTTGGGCTCTCGGGCACTATTAGCCAAATACCCTCCTTTTTTCAACAAATCCAATAGAACATTTGAAAGGATCCACCTATAAATGTGTGCCCAAATTTTTGTTGGATTCACGCGAGTTTGAAGACATCCGGTTTAATTTGAAAAACGGAGTCGCCACGCCATTTTGATTTCCTCAAAACTTTGAAAAAAAGGATTTATGGGTTCGGAGGTTAAGTTACCCCTTGGGAAGAACGGATCGTCGTTCACCCAAGGTGCCTTGCCGTAGCAAGTCTCCCTAGATTCCGTTTATCGTGCTTGCTTGCGTGCTTTATTGTGTGCATGTGTTTGAATAAAAGGGAGGGAATGTCCCAAGTTGTCTTCCGAACGTACAAATCATTTATTGGTTGTCGCTCGGGATTTCTTGGATTTTATGTATTCGGGATTTTGATCCCGTCCTCATCTTGGACTTGTGATCATCGCATTTTTAACCTCGGGACTTGCGTGATCGAGAGAAGGACTCTCTTTTATAATCCAAAATGAGGTTATTTAGGAAGGAGTGACCTTAGCCCATCAATCCTACACCTTAAGATGATTGAGCTTATATGGATGCTTCATGCTCATCTTAAGTGATAATCGGAGATATCGGGTTCAAGGTTATCCCTTTCTAAAGAGATTATGGCACCTTTAATGGAAGAAACGATGTAAAGATAGGATCTTTACACCGATCCGTTCCAAGGTTGCTAATGGGGACATGGGGGAATGCATGTAAAATGACATTTTTAGTGAAAAGATGACATTTTGGGTTGCAAAGGATGCTTTTGATTTGCAAGTGATGTAAAGAAGAGATTTTGTGCAAAGGATGCATTTTTATGTTGGAAAATAGCATTTTAGGTGCAAATTATGCATAAAGATGTAAAGGAATGATTTTTTTGATGCAAAGGATGCATTTTTATGTATGAAAATGAGTTTTGGGGTGCAAAGGATGCATCTTTAATGTGAAAAGAGACTTTGAGTGCAAAGGATGCAATTTGTATGTAAAAAGAGATTTTTAGGTGCAAAGGATGCACCTTATGCATAAAGATGTTATTTTTACATGAAAAAAGATAATTTATATGCAAATGATACTACTTTAAATGCAGATATGCTATTTTAAGTGCAGATTGACATCAGATTATAGCATGGTAAGAGTTAAAATCAAGTTACAAACTGAACAGATGAAGGTTCTGCAAACTAGCTTAAGTTGTCGCGTGACATAGGTTGCCTATGTCGCGTGACATAGGCTGCCTATGTCGCGTGACATACTTAGCCACTTTGCAGAGACCTTACAGTTGGGATCTACAGAGGTAACAAGGCCTTAATATAGCCAAGTTACTTCACCAATAGGTCTCAGAAAGTATGTATGTTAATATTGAACACTTCAAGAGGGTGTGGATATGAGGGATCCACACTCATCTCGAGTGTTCATGCAAAAACAATGCCAAGACCGAGGTTTTTACATGAAATGATATGCAAATGGATATGGATCTAAGCAATATAACACTAAAGCATGCAACTTTAACCAGAATACATCATTATTAACACATTTAGCATATAGATCTCACATTCAAAGGAAATAGAGAGAGGAAAAAGGGTAGAAAATTGTTACCCTTGAAGACCACGACTTCCTATATCAAGTTAGATATAGGAGCCTTCAAACAAAGAACCTCCTGGCCGAGATCGAGCCTTGGTTCCGTGAGAACCTTTGGTTCTTTGTGTGTATATGAAGTGTGTGTAGGATTAGTTGAGTGGTGAGTGATTTGAGAGGTTTAATGTGTGTTTTGGGGGGGTATGTGAGGAGAGGCAATGCTTCTGGGCGTATTCTCTATAGAGGGGGACTGAGGGGTGAAAGAGGGGTGCCCAAAATGAGAGGTGAAGACCTCTATTTATAGGCTGCATGCATGGGCTTTGTATGTCGCACGACATAACAAGCCATAACCGTTTTCCTTCTAGAAACATGCAAGGTGGCAAGCTTCTAGAAGTCTTCATGGCCTAGTATGTCGCATGACATAAGTAGCCACATCCAGTTCCTTCTAGAAACATGCAAGGTGGTAGTTTCTAGAAGTCTTCTTGGCAAGTTATGTGGCACGACATAACAAGCCCATTCCAGTTCCTTCTAGAATCATGCAAGGTGGCAGTCTTCTAGAAGGGAATTCTGCATAAAAGAAAAACGTGTTTCTTTAGCTCCAAGCAGTCCCTTCTCCCCTTAGAAGGTTTGGAACATTTCCGAAATTGCTCCGGAACTCTAGGAAAGTCTGGGGAATTGCCGGGAAACTTGCCGAAATTGCCGGGAAACTTGCCGGAATTGCCGCGGAACTTAACCAGAAGGCATGAGCCAGATTTGGGTACTTACAGAAGCCCCTCGGAAATGTCACTTGCAGGGTGAGTGGGGTTGTCGATAGAAAAGGATCCAATCTGGCGAATGCCAAGATGGATCGGGTGACCAAGTTGGTCGAGTGGCTGGACCTTTTATGAAAGGCTACCTACGTATCCCGGGTGGGAATCAAGCCATAATCGTAGTTCGGAATCCACTGGGGAAAGGGGGCATCATATGTGACAAATTGGCTGAACCTAAGGTAGGCTACCTACGTATCCCGGAGGAATCAAGCCAGATCGTAGTTCGAACTTTGACTGAATCGAAATGTTATTCCTTCATCTTGGAATAACGGAGATCGAAAGAGAGAGCGAAATGTTATTCCTTTATCTTGGAATAACTGAGATCGCGAGAGAGGTCGAAATGTTATTCCTTCATCTTGGAATAACGGAGATCGAAAGAGAGCGAAATGTTATTCCTTCATCTTGGAATAACTGAGATCGCGAGAGAGGTCGAAATGTTATTCCTTCATCTTGGAATAACGGAGATCGAAAGAGAGCGAAATGTTATTCCTTCATCTTGGAATAACGGAGATCGCGAAAAAGGTCGAAATGTTATTCCTTCATTTTGGAATAACGGAGATCGAAAAAGAGCGAAATGTTATTCCTTCATCTTGGAATAACGGAGATCGCGAGAAAGGTCGAAATGTTATTCCTTCATCTTGGAATAACGGAGATCGTAAGAGAGCGAAATGTTATTCCTTCATCTTGGAATAACGGAGATCGCGAAAAAGGTCGAAATGTTATTCCTTCATCTTGGAATAACGGAGATCGAAAAAGAGCGAAATGTTATTCCTTCATCTTGGAATAACGGAGATCGCGAGAAAGGTCGAAATGTTATTCCTTCATCTTGGAATAACGGAGATCGAAAAAGAGCGAAATGTTATTCCTTCATCTTGGAATAACTGAGATCGCGAGAGAGGTCGAAATGTTATTCCTTCATCTTGGAATAACGGAGATCGAAAGAGAGCGAAATGTTATTCCTTCATCTTGGAATAACGGAGATCGCGAAAAAGGTCGAAATGTTATTCCTTCATCTTGGAATAACGGAGATCGAAAAAGAGCGAAATGTTATTCCTTCATCTTGGAATAACGGAGATCGCGAGAAAGGATGGATTTTGTAAAGAAGTAGGAAGGACTCGATAATTTTTGTAAAGAAAGTGGGACGTACCCGATAATTTTTGTAAAGAAAGTGGGACGTACCCGATAATTTTTGTAAAGAAAGTGGGACGTACCCGATAATTTTTGTAAAGAAAGTGGGACGTACCTTATAATTTTTGTAAAGAAAGTGGGACGTACCCTATAATAATTTTTTTGTAAAGCAACGGGACGTACCTGATAATTTTTTGTAAAGAAAGTGGGACGTACCCGATAATTTTTTGTAAAAAAAAGTGGGACGTACCCTATAATTTTTGTAAAGAAAGTGGGACGTACCCGATAATTTTTGTAAAGCAATGGGACGTACCCGATGATTTTTCATAAAAGAGTGGGAAAGACCCGATAGTTTTTGTAAAGCAACGGGACGTACCCGATGATTTAATTATTTGAAAGTAGAATTGAAAATGCCAAGGGCAAATAAAATGAGCCACAGGGGTAAATTTATAAAATAGGCCACGGGGGCACTGGAGGGAAAACTGGATTGGAAATGATTGGAAATGCCAGGGGCACAAAGGGTAAAACAGGCCTATGGGGGATAAAATTGTAAAATTGAGCCTTCAGGGGCAAAATCGTAAAAACTAGCCACAGGGGCTTAGTATGTCGCGCGACTTAGTATGCCATGTGGCCAGGTTTGTCGCGTGATATACATAGCCTGAACTGAACTTTTCATAACCTTTGGAATTGAACTGGAATTGCCGACACGGGTTGGAATTGGGTGACCAAGGAGGTCACAAACCTGATCCTACCGGGGCATGGCAAAGAGATATTGGTCCCTTATTATAAGGATACAAACGGGGTGACCTAGAAGGTCAAAAAGCCGATCTTAATGGGAATGTGCCAAATAAAAAAAAGGGGTGACCAAAGTGGTCATATAGCTATACCTTTGTGGAAAGATTACGCACCATTGAGGAATGGTGAAAGAAAAGGGTGACCAATATGGTCGAATGGCTGGACCTTTATAAAAGGCTACCTACGTATCCCGGAGGAATCAAGCCTTGATCGTAGTTCAAGCATCACTAGATAGTTAGGAACGATGTCTAGGATCCTTGAGGTTTTGACAATTAATGGAGGTTGTCACCTGAGGAAGCTAAAGCTTACGTCACTATCGAATAGATAGAGGCAGCTATAGCTGGAAAACTTGAGCATACTTCTCAATCTGTGATAGAGGTAGCTAAAGTTGGATTTTTGACAATTAGGAAACTGTCGCCTGGCGTTATTTCGGAAGTAACGGAGGCGCTTTTGGGAGAAAATGTTATTATTAGCAATTGGCACGTTACTTGAGCCTAGGGGTGATTTTTTTTCTTGGAAACAATGGTAGGGACTGGGTCTGGATGTGGTTTAAGACGGGTTTCAAGCAGGTGGGGTCATATCACTTGGGTGCGGACTGAACTGCTGCTGTTGCTGAGATGTTGTCAACGTGGACTAGAATTCCCTCTTGGGCTGAGACTGGGTTTAAACCTCGGGTCTCGATGAATGTTCCTTTCTCACACTCTGGAATTTGAAGCTGATGCTGACAGGCTTTTACCACCAAAGACTAAAGCAGATGTCGAAGTGACCAAACCTCCCTTCTAGGGGGGGATGCGACTTATCGAAGCCCCGGTTTAAGGAAAAAACTTTCTGCAAAGCCTCATGTCTTATTAAAGCAAGGAAAGATCCTTTCATTGGCACAGCCCCGGTTGCAAAGTCCCGGTTTGGACGAACTGAGTAGGCGAAGTCTTAGGTTTCGAAGAAGTGACTTAGTGAAGCCCCAGTCTAGCAAAAATCCCAATATGATTGGTACTGCGGAAGTGATCCTAAGGTTAATCTGACCAAGACTGAATCCATCTTTTAACATGGTGAGGAACCCAATGCGAACCCCAAAAATGGCCAAAGAAGCCCCAGTCTAAAGAAACAGCTTGACAAAGCCCCCAGTCTTGCAGAGTTTCGAGGCAACCCTAATGCGAATTGTAGCAGAAGAGGGAAGACCTATCCTTTCGTACTCTCTCTTTTATTTTCTTTAGTCACTCAGTCAACCTTAAGAAGATGTGGATGAAGAGGATTTCATAAATTTATACATGCAGGGGCATATTTTTCGAAAGGTGGGAATAGATCCCGATTTCGTATTATTTTGATGGCCTTATCTGATGTAGGCACAAAAACTCGCTTTGGGTTTGACTCTTTTGAGAGAGTATAAGCGTAGAAAGGTTGGTAAAAGTGTATGGAAGCCCCTGCTGATAGAAAATCAGTGTTTAGCACTATTTTTCCTAAGATGTAGAAAAGGAAGACTTGTCAAGACATCCGAAAACTTGTTTTATTTACAATGATCACAAGATTGCTTAAAACCCTTTATTGATGTTCGGGTTATTCAACCATTAATCTCGATATGAACAAACATTCTGATTAATCATGAGGAGAAAGTCAACCAGTGTCGAGGATCAAGGTTGGCTTGGTGTGAAAGAAAGGTTTGTGTATAGGGAGGTCATTGATGAGACCGGGTTTTCTGGGATCTGACTGTGTCTATGAGAGAGGTCATTGATGAGACCGGATTTTCTGGAACTTGGATATGCTTATGGAAGAGGCCACTGATGAGACCGAATTTTTGGGAATTTGAATGTGTTTATGACCGGACCATTGCTGGTTGCCTACGTTCCCCTCATTGTGAGGATCTCAGGTCGCCGTAGTTCGGCCTCAGCCGGACTGTGTTTGGCTTTTGGAAAATGGGATTTGTGGTTCCTTTAGTGAAAAGGCTTAGGATGAGATGATGAGGCGTGGGCCTCGGGATGATTCCTTGACCAAGTCATTCTTGGACGGCTGCTTCTGATTGCTTCCTCTTTCATTGGGGAAGAAAGGATTTGCACGTGCCTGCCGGCTTATGAAATTCTTCTGGCTTTGCTTCGACTGCCCCATTGTTATCGACAACTTTCATTCTCTAAGCTTTGATTTTGCCTGTCCGTCAAGCTTTTGATGGGCGGTGCTGGGTCCTTGGCCTCATTTTTTTTTTATGTGCAAGCCTGTTTTTTGCCTAGACTGCCCTTTTTTGGGATTTTCAGTCTAGCTGGGCATTACTCTTTTTTGCACTAAGATTTTTTTTTTCTTCTCTTTTTTTTATATGTGCAACCCTGTTTTTTGCCTAGACTGCCCTTTTTTGGGATTTTCAGCCTAGCTGGGTATTACTCTTTTTGCACTACATTTTTTTTTATTTTCTGAAGCACTTGAGGGCCAAGGGGAGCCCCTGCTTGAATTTTTCTTGACATCCTTGAGGTCGAAGGCAGGCTCCTAGGTTTTTGTCGACACGGGGTCAATCTTTCGAAGCTGAGTGGCCTTTTGTTGTCCCTTGACAATGCCGCCGTCGTTGACTTGGTCAAGGTGATGGTGAGGACATGGTTTGGGAAAGTGTATGGCTTGATGAAGGCATTTTGTGAGGTAAGGAGAGTGTATGGCTTAATAGAGGCCTTTTGTGAGGTAAGGAAGGTGTATGGGGAAGGCATTAGTTGACTTTCTCACACCGATTAATCAGAGCGTTAATTATTTCGAGAGATTATTTGTTGAGCAATGCAAGTGATCATATAAAATAAAACCATTTCATTAAATATAATGTAGGTGTGAAAATAATGTCTTAAGTCTAGCAAGAAAAGAAGAAGACTCTTTTATAGAAAATTAAAGATTAACTACAATGTCCGTGGAGGACTTGGTTGAAAGAGAAAAGTACTAGAACCTACGAAGGTTGACTGAGAGACTATATTTTTTTCTTGGTCTTACTTAAGGATAAGTAAACCCTAGTCTAGCTACTCTTCGCTGGTTGGACTGCCAGGGAGCTTGAGCTTTCCTTCGTAGATCAGCCATTGAATTTCTTTCTTCAGATCCAAACACTTGTCTGTCAAGTGACCATAATGCTTGTGGTACGCACAGAATTTGGTCCTGTCAACTCTACCTGGGTTTCTTGGCTTATAATTCTCGAGAGGTGTGAGAAGGCCTCGTTTCACCAAATCGTCAAAAACTTTGCTCATGGGCATCCCAACATCATGCTGACGTTTCTGACCTTGCATCTCTTGAATCGACCTCTTACCATAACTTTCTATTTTTGGCCCATGGAGGTTCTCGAGCTTCCCGTCTTCTATCAACTTCTGGATCTCATGCCTCAGATAGCAGGAATCATCAGTGTCGTGCCTGGGGTATTGGTGTAAAAGACAATGCTTAGACTCATCCAACTGAACGTTGGGGTTCTTGGGCTTCCAATTCTCCAGTGGCTTTATCAGCTTTTCTTTCATCAGCTCTTCCAGCATCTTGCTTAAAGGCATATCCGTATTGTCGAAATGAAGGGAGCAGAGTTTTCGGGAAACATTGTTGTTCTCAACACTTGGATTTCCATTGTCCAGTTGGTTCCATTGTTGGATTTGGCTGAAGGAGGCTACGATACCCTTTCCTTTGTGAGGAACTGGTGCTGAGCTGGGTACGGTTGCTGTTTGGTGCTGGTGGCATTGGGTTATGCTTGGTGGAGTCATTTCCTTGCCTGGTTCGACATCTTGGGTCAAAGGAGTATTGATGAGGTCAAGCTTTTCTTGCATCTGTTTCACTTGCTCCATCAATATTGCCACATGGGGGTCAACGGGGACTCTCGAGTTACTGGGAATCGCAACAGGACTTGTATCGGCAGAGGGAACCATAGTAGCAGACTGGTGAAACTGACGGCTGAATTCATTAAGTCCGTTAAGTGACAGCTGAAAACTTGAATCATCCTTTGGCAACTCATGATTGCATTCAGGTGGGTATAGTGGCTTCAGAACATAGCCACATAGCTCGAACTGATTATGTGAAGCTGGAGCATAAACTGGCAGGTATTGCTGAAACTGAGGAACAGGTGGGGTGAAGAGGCCCAATCCATTCTGGGGAGCTGAGCGCGATGGAGCCCTGATGAGCTGGGATGTTGGAAAGGACTGAGGAGGAGTGGTCCTTGGCAAGGGATTGCATGTGGATGGGGGAAGGTATTGGTTGTAGGATGGAAGGTCTTGGTTATAGGATGAAGGGACTGAAATCACTGTCTCTGGAGTCTCATCATCTACCGTGACCAGAGAACCATTTGACTCAACTGTTACCTGAATTCCATGACGACGGAGTGCGTCGATAAGCATGGCTTGCTGTTCCTCATGAACCTTATGGGCCTTTTCCAAGGCCAGGACTAACTCTTCCTTCCTAACCATCTGATTTCCTGCACCCTCACTGTTTTCTGTCAAATCTGCCATTCTGACTCTCTGAGCTGACAAAACTGACGATTCTACCGAACTGTCTGAACCTAAAGCTTCCGTACTGAAAGGCGGCTGACCCAGTATTCTCGCCCACTTCTTTCTCGCTGCGGGAAAGGGATAGGCAAAGTTTAGACTCGGGGATAGGTAAGGTTTAGATTTGAAGGTAAGTGTTTGGGCTAAAGGTTCAAGTAACATGCGCTTATCGCTTAAGTTTTACTCAAAATACATTTTCTCCTAATCCTAATTGATCGAAAAAGATGAGACCTTGTAAGGTCAAGATTGAAATTTGGAGATCGGACCGAGGAGGTCGCGATTAGGGATATCAGAGATAGGAAAGTCGGAAATCGGACCAAGGAGGTCTCGATTAGGGGTATCAGAGATAGGAAAATCGGAAATCGGACCGAGGAGGTCTCGATTAGGGATATCAGAGATAGGAAAATCGGAAATCGGACCGAGGAGGTCTCGATTAGGGATATCAGAGATAGGAAGATCGGAAATCGGACCGAGGAGGTCTCGATTAGGGATATCAGAGATAGGAAAATCGGAAATCGGACCGAGGAGGTCTCGATTAGGGATATCAGAGATAGGAAAATGCAATTATGATTCCATTAATTGTTCAAGTTTACTTAAAACAATGTCTTTTATTTATTCCTATTTGGTTGGAAAAGGGGGTTTGCCCTTCTTTTTCGCAACTACTCTAGATCCTGGATCAGTGGGTTCCGTCAGTACATCTATAAGCCCCTCGTATTCCACCTGTATTTCGACCTCCCAGGGTGGACAGCCCCGGGCGAGGGTCCTATAGGGACGCGGATCCCACCGACCGAGAGAGAAGAATGCTCCTAATGGGTCTAGCGGGTCATAGGAACTTTTAACGCACGAGCAATGCGAATTATAGTCAAGGCAATACCGGGAAAGTCTCGTCTTTCAGCCTTGATAGAATTTTGGCAAAATTTCGCTTGCGCGATTGACGTTTTGACTTTTCGGTAATGTCCGAAAAGATAATAGGCATGGGTCGGGCGGTAAAAGCCGGATGACACAGTGTCACATTGAACTTCGTTTCATACGCCGTGCGTGAGTCAAAATCGAAGTCAATGCCGGGTCAAGATCTTGCCAATTTTTCCTTGTCGGAATTTTGGCAGAGCTTCGCTTGAGCGAAAGATCTTTGGACTTTTCTTGGCAAAGACTCGGTCTCGACTCTTACGCATTCCGTGCAGGTCAAGGTCAAAGTCAACGTCGGAGTCAAGATTCTACCAACTTTTCCTTGTCGGAATTTTGGCAGAGTTTCGCTTGAGCGAAAGATCTTGACTTCCGTTATGAGCTAAGGCTTAACCTTTACGAGGGATATGAAACTGAGCTATATGACACGGACTAGACCAAAAACCAACCAAAAGTCACGGTTTTTTGAAACGTGTGACACGGACTGTGCATTGGTCGACACTGGCTGCCATGGGGAGTTTGGGATGATTCCGTGCGCGCCCGGAGCATCGTAAGGCTGTCCGTGACTGCAGCTGATAAACCATCCCGAGTTTAAAGGGACGTGCGTGCAAAGTGTACAGGATATATAAGGTGCGCGTAGTGTGCGGTCTCCTAAAAATGTTCCTTTTTGAGTTAAAACAGAGATTTTCATAAATGTGTTTTAAAGGAATGATGTTTGGGACGGGGGAGAATGCAACAGTTAAGCACGTAAATTTTCTGGGAGCCCCGCCGCCTTGGAACCGATTAGCCCCAAGCCGCCAGACCGCGTATTAACCACAATTTTTCCTGGTGGAATTGCCACTAAGGCCGTCCGGTCAGAATCCAAGGAGGATTGAGCCGTACGACTGCATGGATCAATTTTCTAGGTTCCACTCCTTTGCTATTTCAAGTTGTTTCCTATTCAAAGTATGCACAAATCCCAAGATGCAAATGATGCGATGCAAGGCAAAGAAAGCAAGTAAAATAAACGGAATCCGCGATGGGAGTCTAACCCGCTCAAAGGGAAAAGCTTTCTTTTATTTTTTTTTCGAAAAGTGATACCAGTACGTGGGATTGTTAGACCACCGTTTATCCCAAGCCCCGGGTTAGGGAGCGATACAGGAAGGTTAGTGGTTTCCACCTATATACCAGGTATCGTATATTTTGAAAATGAAAGCTTTTCTCCTTTGGGATGTCCCCAGCGGAGTCGCCAAACTGTGAATGTGTGCCCAAATTTTTGTTGGATTCACGCGAGTTTGAAAACATCCGGTTTAATTTGAAAAACGGAGTCGCCACGCCATTTTGATTTCCTCAAAACTTTGAAAAAAAGTATTTATGGGTTCGGAGGTTAAGTTACCCCTTGGGAAGAACGGATCGTCGTTCACCCAAGGTGCCTTGCCGTAGCAAGTCTCCCTAGATTCCGTTTATCGTGCTTGCTTGCGTGCTTTCTTGTGTGCATGTGTTTGAATAAAAGGGAGGGAATGTCCCAAGTTGTCTTCCGAACGTACAAACCATTTATTGGTTGTCGCTCGGGATTTCTTGGATTTTATGTATTCGGGATTTTGATCCCGTCCTCATCTTGGACTTGTGATCATCGCATTTTTAACCTCGGGACTTGCGTGATCGAGAGAAGGACTCTCTTTTATAATCCAAAATGAGGTTCTTTAGGAAGGAGTGACCTTAGCCCATCAATCCTACACCTTAAGATGATTGAGCTTATATGGATGCTTCATGCTCATCTTAAGTGATAATCGGAGATATCGGGTTCAAGGTTATCCCTTTCTAAAGAGATTATGGTACCTTTAATGGAAGAAACGATGTAAAGATAGGATCTTTACACCGATCCGTTCCAAGGTTGCTAATGGGGACATTGGAGAATGCATGTAAAATGACATTTTTAGTGAAAAGATGACATTTTGGGTTGCAAAGGATGCTTTTGATTTGCAAGTGATGTAAAGAAGAGATTTTTGTGCAAAGGATGCATTTTTATGTTGGAAAATAGCATTTTAGGTGCAAATTATGCATAAAGATGTAAAGGAATGATTTTTTGATGCAAAGGATGCCTTTTTATGTATGAAAATGAGTTTTGGGTGCAAAGGATGCATCTTTAATGTGAAAAGAGACTTTGAGTGCAAAGGATGCAATTTGTATGTAAAAAGAGATTTTTAGGTGCAAAGGATGCACCTTATGCATAAAGATGTTATTTTTACATGAAAAAAGATAATTTATATGCAAATGATACTACTTTAAATGCAGATATGCTATTTTAAGTGCAGATTGACATCAGATTATAGCATGGTAAGAGTTAAAATCAGGTTACAAACTGAACAGATGAAGGTTCTGCAAACTGGCTTAAGTTGTTGCGTGACATAGGCTGCCTATGTCGCGTGACATACTTAGCCACTTTGCAGAGACCTTACAGCTGGGATCTACAGAGGTAACAAGGCCTTAATATAGCCAAGTTACTTCACCAATAGGTCTCAGAAAGTATGTATGTTAATATTGAACACTTCAAGAGGGTGTGGATATGAGGGATCCACACTCATCTCGAGTGTTCATGCAAAAACAATGCCAAGACCGAGGTTTTTACATGAAATGATATGCAAATGGATATGGATCTAAGCAATATAACACTAAATCATGCAACTTTAACCAGAATACATCATTATTAACACATTTAGCATATAGATCTCACATTCAAAGGAAATAGAGAGAGGAAAAAGGGTAGAAAATCGTTACCCTTGAAGACCACGACTTCCTATATCAAGTTAGATATAGGAGCCTTCAAAACAGCAACCTCCGGGGCTGAGATCGAGCCTTGGTTCCGTGAGAACCTTTGGTTCTTTGTGTGTATATGAAGTGTGTGTAGGATTAGTTGAGTGGTGAGTGATTTGAGAGGTTTAATGTGTGTTTTGGGGGGGTATGTGAGGAGAGGCAATGCTTCTGGGCGTATTCTCTATAGAGGGGGACTGAGGGGTGAAAGAGGGGTGCCCAAAATGAGAGGTGAAGGCCTCTATTTATAGGCTGCATGCATGGGCTTAGTATGTCGCACGACATAACAAGCCATAACCGTTTTCCTTCTAGAAACATGCAAGGTGGCAAGCTTCTAGAAGTCTTCATGGCCTAGTATGTCGCACGACATAAGTAGCCACATCCAGTTCCTTCTAGAAACATGCAAGGTGGCAGTTTCTAGAAGTCTTCTTGGCAAGTTATGTCGCACGACATAACAAGCCCATTCCAGTTCCTTCTAGAATCATGCAAGGTGGCAGTCTTCTAGAAGGGAATTCTGCATAAAAGAAAAGCGTGTTTCTTTAGCTCCAAGCAGTCCCTTCTCCCCTTAGAAGGTTTGGAACATTTCCGGAATTGCTCCGGAACTCTAGGAAAGTATGGGGAATTGCCGGGAAACTTGCCGGAATTGCCGGGGAACTTAACCGGAAGGCATGAGCCAGATTTGGGTACTTACACCACCCACCAAAAATTTGGCTCAAACGGAGGTCGTTTTCATGGTGAAAATCACCATTTACAAAATTTCCCGATTCCCCAAAGGGGGTAAGGTAGTACACGCATTTTTGGGCTCTCGGGAACTAGTAGCCAAATACCATCCTTTTTTCAACCATTCCAATAGAAAATTTGAACGGATCCGCCCACCAAAAATTTGGCTCAAACGTAGGTCATTTTCATGTTGAAAATCACCATTTACGAATTTTCCTGATTCCCCAAAAGGTGTAGCACACGCATTTTTGGGCTCCCGGGCACTAATAGCCAAATACCCTCCTTTTTCAACCAATCCAATAAAACATTTTAAGGGATCCGCCCACCAAAAATTTGGTTCAAACGGAGGTCGTTTTCATGGTGAAAATGACCATTTACGAAATTTCCCGATTCCCCAAAGGGGGTAGCACACGCATTTTTAGGCTCCCGAACACTAGTAGCCAAATACCCTCCTTTTTTTAACCAATCCAGTAGAACATTTGAAAAGATCCTCCCACCAAAAATTTGGCTCACACGGAAAATGGAGGTCGTTTTCATGGTGAAAATGTCCATTTACGAAATTTTCAGATTCCCCAAAGGGGGTAGTACACGCATTTTTGGGCTCTCGGGCACTAGTAGCAAAATACCCTCCTTATTTCAACCAATCCAATATAACATTTGAAATGATCCGCCCACCAAAAATTTGGCTCAAACGGAGGTCGTTTTCATGGTGAAAATCACCATTTACGAAATTTCCCGATTCTCCAAAGGGGGCAATACACGCATTTTTGGACTCCCGGGCACTAGTAGCCAAATACCCTCCTTTTTATGACCAATCCAATAGAACATTTGAAAGGATCCGTCCGCAAAAAATTTGGCTCAAACGGAGGTCGTTTTCATGGTGAAAATGGCCATTTACAAAATTTCTCGATTCCCTAATGGGGTAGTACTCGCATTTTTGGGCTCTCGGGTACCAGTAGCCAAATACCCTCATTTTTTCAACCAATCCAATAGAACATTTTAAAGGATCAGCCCATCAAAAATTTGGCTCAAACGGACGTCGTTTTCATGGTGAAAATCATCATTTACGAAATTTCCCGATTCCCCAAAGGGGGTAGTACACACATTTTTGGGCTCCCGGGCACTAGTATCCAAATATCCTCCTTTTTCAACCAATCCAATAGAACATTTAAAAGGATCCGCCCTCCAAAAATTAAGCTCAAACGGAGGTCGTTTTCATGGTGAAAATGACCATTTACGAAATTTCCCCATTCCCCAAAGGGGATAGTACACGCATTTTTGGGCTCCCGGGCACTAGTAGCCAAATACCCTCCTTTTTTCAACCAATCAAATAGAACAATTGAAAGGATCAGCCCACCAAAAATTTGGCTCAAACGGAGGTCGTTTTCATGGTGAAAATGACCATTTACGAAATTTCCCGATTCCCCAAAAGTGGTAGTACACGCATTTTTCCGCTCCCGGGCACTAGTAGCCAAATACCCTCCTTTTTTCAACCAATCCAATAGAACATTTGAAAGGATCCTCCCACCAAAAATTTGTCTCAAACGGAGGTCATTTTCATGGTGAAAATCAACATTTACGAAATTTCCTGATTCCCCAAAGGGGTAAGGTAGTACACGCATTTTTGGGCTCTCGGGCACTAGTAGCCAAATACCCTCCTTTTTTCAACCAATCCAATAGAACATTTGAAAGGATCCACCCACCAAAAATTTGGCTCAAACGGAAGTCGTTTTCATGGTGAAAATGACTATATACGAAATTTCCCGATTCCCCAAAGGGGGTAGCACACGCATTTTTGGGCTCCCGGGCACTAGTAGCCAAATACCCTCCTTTTTTCTACCAATCCAATAGAAAATTGGAACGGATCCGCCCACCAAAAATTTGGCTCAAACGGAAAACGGAGGTCTTTTTCATGGTGAAAATGTCCATTTATGAAATTTCTCGATTCCCCAAAGGGGGTAGTACACGCATTTTTGGGCTCTCGAGAACTAATAGCCAAATACCCTCCTTATTTCAACCAATCCAATAGAACATTTGAAAGGATCCGCCCACCAAAAATTTGGCTCAAATGGAGGTCGTTTTCATGGTGAAAATCACCATTTACGAAATTTCCCGATTCCCCAAAATGGCTAATACACGCATTTTTGGGCTCCCGGGCACTAGTAGCCAAATACCCTCCTTTTTTCGACCAATCCAATAGAACATTTGAAAGGATCCGTCCACCAAAAATTTGGCTCAAATGGAGGTCGTTTTCGTGGTGAAAATGGCCATTTACAAAATTTCTCGATTCTCCAAAGGAGGTAGTACTCGCATTTTTGGGCTCTCGGGCACCAATAGCCAAATACCCTCATTTTTTCAACCAATCCAATAGAACATTTGAAAGGAACAGCCCATTAAAAATTTGGCTCAAACGGAGGTCGTTTTCATGGTGAAAATCACCATTTACGAAATTTCCCGATTCCCCAAAGGGGGTAGTTCACACATTTTTGGGCTCCCGGGCGCTAGTATCCAAATACCCTCCTTTTTTCAACCAATCCAATAGAACATTTGAAAGGATCCGCCCACTAAAAATTTGGCTCAAACGGAGGTACACGCATTTTTGGGCTCCCGGGCACTAGTAGCCAAATTCCCTCATTTTTTCAACCAATCCAATAGAACATTTGAAAGGATCCGTCCACCAAAAATTTGTCTCAAACGGAGGTCGTTTTCATGGTGAAAATGACTATTTACAAAATTTCTTGATTCCCCAAAGGGGGTAGTACTCGCATTTTTGGGCTCTCGGGCACCAGTAGCCAAATACCCTCCTTATTTCAACCAATCCAATAGAACATTTGAAAGGATCAGCACATCAAAAATTTAGCTCAAACAGAGGTCATTTTCATGGTGAAAATCACCATTTACGAAATTTCTCGATTTTCCAAAGGGGGTAGCACACGCATTTTTGGGCTCTCGGGCACTAGTGGCCAAACACCCTCCTTTTTTCAACCAACTCAATAGAAAAATTGAAAGGATCAGCCCACAGAAAATTTGGCTCAAACGGAGGTCGTTTTCATGGTGAAAATCACCATTTACGAAATTTCCCGATTTCCCAAAGGGGGTAGTACATGCATTTTTGGGCTCCCGGGCACTAGTAGCCAAATACACTCTTTTTTTTAAACCAATCCAATAGAACATTTGAAAGGATCCGCCCACCAAAAATTTGGCTCAAACGGTGGTCGTTTTCATGGTGAAAATCACCATTTACGAAATTTTCCGATTCCCCAAAGGGTACCTATCAATATGAATCTATGGATCAACTGTGGGATTTGTGGATGAAGAAAGTTTCTACTAAATCTCAGATAGGCTTGATTAGACTGGGAACAATGCTATTCACTTGTTGGGAAGTATGGAAAGAAAGGTGCAAGAGGAAATATGAAGAGCTACCTATCATTACCCAAGAAATTATGAAGAGGGTAAGAAATAGCCTTCAAGAGATGTGCAGTAGCTTTATTCCAAAATCTGAGTGTAAACCAAAGGATATCTCCACCCTTCAACAACTGAATGTTACTGTAAAGAGGCCCATGATCAAAAAGATGAAACAAGTTGGGAAGCTCCAGAATTTGGGTTTAAACTTAACACAGATGGATCTTCAAAAGGGGGAATCTGTACAGGAGGGGGAATTATAAGAGACACTAGAGCGGCATGGCAGTGGGCCTTTTCTCATTTTTATGGTGAAGGATCTAACATGAAAGGGGAGATTTTAGCCTTGAGGGATGGTTTAAAATTGTGTTAACAAATGCACAGCTTCAATCAGTATGTATAGAATCAGATTCTCTAGTAGTTGTGTCAGTTTTGAAATTAATTTATGGAGGCCCTTGGGAATTCAGTTATGAGTTAAAAGATTGTAAAAGGCTATGTGGGGAATGGTAGATTCAGCATGTTTATAGAGAAGGCAATGGGGTCGCAGATAGACTAGCTAATGATGCTCATATTCATAAGGAGAAAAAGGTATGCATGCCCCCACAAAGACTTCCAAAAGCAGTTTGTGAAGCCCTTCAACAATCAACATGATCACTATGGAATTTTTTCTTGTAGATAGCTATAGAGATAAAGGCCACGGTGCTCCGATTGATTTTGGGAATTTTGTGTTCAAAAGGGGTAAGATCACTATGGGATTATTGTATATAGAAATGGATAGAAGGCTTTGGTTTGTAGTGATGAAAAAAATGTATAGGTTGCGGTCGAGTTTAGATGCGGTCTTGGATGCGACTGGCTTGATTGCGGTTATGCATATAGATATGGACAGATTATATTGGTCTGTAAAGAAGATAAAAATGTATAGGCTGCATTCGATTGTGCGGTTAGTTTTTGTCTGGCTGCGGTTAGGCTGGATGCGGTTGGATGTGGCTGACTCAAATGCGGTTTTGATGGATGCGGTCGACTTGGGCTGGGCTGCGTTTTGTTTGGCTACTTTTGAGTTAGTTATGATTGGTCGGATGCGGTTTGATATGGCTGCGGTTGATTTGATTGGGGTTGGGTTAACTGCGGTTTTGGCGGCAGTTGGCATGGCTGCGGTTATAGATATGGTTTACCAGATGCGATTTATTTTGACGATTTTGGAGGCAGTTAGCATGGCTGCGGTTATAGATATGGTTTACCAGATGCGATTTATTTTGACTGCGGTTTTGGAGACAGATGGATTGGCTTCGACCAAGATCATCTTGGTTCATACTCATAGAGAAGATAGTAATAGAGATAGGCCTAAATGGTTAGGCAATTACATTGTAATAGATAGATTGAGGTTCGGCTCCATCTCACTCATGAAGTGATTGGTTGTCCCCCTCTTGTATTCTTTTTTTGTGATTAATAAAATACATCCAGGTATCATCCTGGTTCCTCTAAAAAAATCCTAAACCCTAGACCCTAGACCCTAAGCCCAAACCCCTAACCCCAAACCCCAAAAAAAAAAAATCCAAACCCTAAACCCTAAAATCATATTTAACAAATTGTATAAACTCTTCTATTCCACTCAAATTAGAACATTTTATCATTTTGGGTGTTACACTCGCAATAGGACGACCTCAAAAATAGTTTATTTTATAAAAATGTTATATTTATAATCATATTTTTATAAAAATGATAAAATAAACTTATTTTCAAATTTGAGTGGAATAGAAGAGTTTATACAATTTGTGAAATATGATTTTAAATATAACATTTTTATAAAATAAACTTATTTTCAAAATTTTCAAAAATTATGCTATAAGTGTATACTCCCTCCGTCCCGCCCGAAAAGGCACAAATTTCCTTTTTGGGTGTCCCATTTAAAAAGGCACTTTCCCAAAAAGGAAAGTTTTTATTACTATTCCACCCACTCATTCTCTCTCCTACTTTACTTTTACACTCACAACATTCTCTTTCCTAACTATTCCTCCCACTCATTCTCTCTCCTATTTAATTTTTCATACTCACAGCATTTAAACTTTTTCTCTTTCCTACATTATTTTTCTTAATTTGCGTGCGAGATTGATTTTGTGCCTCTTCGGGAGGGACGGAGGGAGTATTAGTTTAACTACTAAGTTAAACAATCACTAAATAAAAAAAGAGTTGGTCTGGTGAAAAACACGTTTCTCCATATCTGTATGGAGAAACGGGTTTTTTAATATATTCAAAAACCGGCAACCATTTCAATTAAACCGGTTCTATTATCCAAAAACCTACAAAAACCTAGATAAATTCAATATTTGCGTAGATACACACAAAGACACACTACAACGATCACAGCAAATGGAGACGAGCAGGACAGTTCAATCAAAATGAATATCAAGAAACAATACAGAAATCGATATTGATTAAATCAGGTAATATGAACCAAATCAACAACTACTGTTTTTAATTTTAATCAACGTTTATTGTAATAAGGTCGATTGTTATTGTACATTTCCAGAGATTGATCTACGTAATTTTGGATCTATCCATCAATAGCATAAATGGAAGCTCAATTACATGACAGATATTCAGAAATATCACAAATCGATATTCTCCAGGCTACACAAATCGATATTCTCCGGCCTACGGGTTTAATCTCTATATCCATACCCGAGATATTTATATAAATTATATCCAGAGATATTTATATAAATGATATCGAAAGTACCAAAAATGTATATCGAGAAATGTGTAAGGTACATATCCGTAAATTTATATTAATGATATCCGAAGTACCAAAAATGTATATCCGAAATGTGTTAGGTACATATCCGTAAATTGCTTATTGGCTTTGGCATTGACCTTGTCCTTGACCTTGATTTTGTACTTAGCCTTGGCCTTGACCATGGCCAAGTCCAAAGGCCAAGGCCAATTATATATCCAGAAGTATGTGAATTTATATCCAGAAATGTGGTTGGTGCATATCCAGAAATAAATGTGTACAGTTGGTAAGTACATTGATATCAAGAGTCCAAGGCCAAGGCCATGGTCAAGCCCAAGGCCATGGCCAAGCCTTGGATTTGGCCTTGGCCTTGGCCATTGCCATGGACAAGTTGGCCTTGGCCTTGAACTTGTCATGGATTTGGCCTTGGCCTTGGCCTTGGCAAGTCGAGGCCAAGGCCAATTATATCGAAGTATGTGATTGTATATCCAGAAATGTGGTAGGTGCATATCCAGAAATTGATGATAGTTTCTTGATATACATTTGATAATTTCTTGATATACATTTGATAGTTTCTGGATATAGAATTGATAGTTTCTGGATATAGAATTGATGGTTTCTGGATATACTTACTATTGAATTCAAAGAGTAATAAATGTGTACAGTTGGTAAGTGCATTGATATCCAGAAACTATAAAATGAGTATCCAGAAACCTTCAAATGTATATCCAGAATCTATCAAATGAATATCCAGAAACAATAAAATGTATATCCAGAAAGTACCAATTTGAATATCCAGAAACACACAATTAACCATGTCCAGAAACATTAAAATGTATATCCAGAAAGTACCAATTTGAATATCCAGAAACTTTAAACTGGCAATGTACTAGGTCAAAGGATATGGCCATGTCCTTGGCCAAGGCCAATGCTATGTTATTGAGGAGGTGATGATGAACAACCATTTGATGGTCCTCATTTAAAAAAAGGCCTAAAATGTGCAATTAAGGTTAATTGCCGATGGAGATACAATGAATTGATTGATGAGTTATATAAAAAGGCGGGCTTAGATCGGTCTCAATATGATTTGGAAGTCATTTATAGATGTCCTTTTGATAGCGGGATTGGTGAGTACTTTTCTTTCCGTATTGAAGATGATGCGTGTATGGATATAATGTTCAATCATTTAGCTAAATTTGGGGGATGGGTAACTTGCAGCTGTATGTGGTTGTAAAATTGATTGAAAATCGACGTTATCCACACTACCTGAAAAAAGTGTTTTAGCGGCGAAATTTTCCGCCTCTAGAGTATGAATTTCGTCGCTAAAGGTCAGTCACCGGCGGAAAAATTCCGTAGGTGGTTCGCCACTATCAACCCGCTGCAATGGTCCGACAGACCAAATTCCGTCGGTGTACACCGACGGAAATAGTATTCCGTCAGTGATCTTATGATAGCAGCGACGGAAATTTCCGCTGGTGAGTTAATTTATTTTAATTAAATTTTTATTTCATCGGCGGAATATTCCGTCGCTGAAATAAAAATTTAATTAAAATAAATTAATGCAGCGGCGGAAATTTCCGTCGGTGAGTTAATTTAATTTAATTAAAATTTTATTTCACCGACGGAATATTCCGTCGCTGAAAAATAAATAGCGACGAGAAATTTCGTCGGTTATCTCGGCGCCAAATTAGTGGCGGTATTGAAACGAATATTCGACGAATACTCATTTTTAGCGACGGAAACCAGCGGCGGAATCAAATTTCGTTATTAATATTGGAGCCAAATTTATTCCGTCGCTATTGCATCATTTTCGCCGCTATATAGTGACTGAATAATTCCGCCGGTGGTAATTCCGTCGCTAAAGACACAGTTTCTAATAGTGCCAGAGTTTGAAACACTGCACACAGAGACCATTTATGGGTATTTACCAAATGGTAACCGTGATGCAGGGGTTGGTCCAAGTACCCAAACACTTGTATCAACCCAAACACCAAATTGTGATGATGGGGCATGCCAAAATAATCCCGTTAACGACGATAATTCTAAAGATGATGTAGATTATGAAGAAGACACTGATGTAGATGCAATGCTAGACGATAATGATGTTAAATATAATGAGGGTGTTAGTGATTCTGATGTCGATTTGGGAGAGGGTGATAATGGGCCGATTGACGATGATGCAGAAACAAATTTGGTTCATTATGAAGCTCCGAAAAATCGAAGGTATGAGAGAGAAGATTATCCTTTTTACAGTGATATTGATTGTTCTGCTCGACAAGAAGAAGGCTTCCTTGATTATCATAATGAACCTAGTTTTCCAGTTTGAAATCCGGATAATCATGAAATTGCTAAAAGGGTACGCTTTTCTAGCAAAAACGATGCACAATTTGATATAAAAAGGTATGTAATTCGCACAAATCGTCGGTTCAGGGTAAGAAAGAGCGCAACTCACACATGGGTAATTGAATGTCTATTGAAAATTTTTCCATGCAATTTCTATGTTCGTGTGAGTAGGAGGAAGTTTGGCTATTGGAAAGTGACCAAGTATAAGGCTCCTCATTCCTGCTTATATTCTGGAGAAAGTCGAGATCACCCCAACCTAGGTGCAAAGTTTATTGGTCAGTAAGTAGTTAGTCTTATTAAGGTCAATTCAGATGTCAAGGTTGGAGTTATTATTGCACACATCAGTGGTATGTTTGGAAAGGAAATTACATATAAAAAGGCATGGTGTGGAAAGCATAAGGACATTGCAGAGGTTTTTGGAGATTGGGAGGAATCTTATAGAAGGTTACCTCGCATCCTAGTAGTCATCCAAAAATACAACCCCATAACAATTGTTGAGTATACTCATCCTCCTCCTCCCGTTGGTGAATTACACATGTTTCAACGGGTGTTTTGTGCATTTGGGCCTTGCATTGAAGCTTTCTCTCATTGTTAGCCTGTCATTTTTGTTGATGGAACATTCCTTCATGGCAGATATAAAGGGGTAATACTTATTACTTATTGACATGGGTGTTGATGCCCAAGACAATATACTTCCTCTTGCATTTGGTGTTACTGAAAAAGAGGATTGTACGAACTAGCGTTGGTTCTTATATCTTCTTTGTAGACATATTATAAAGAGTCGTGAAGTGTGCTTGATATCTGACCGTCATCACGACATTCTTAAGACTATAGCAGAAGATATGTGGTGGCCAAATGTACATCATCGATATTGCTTGAGACATATGCGAGAAAATTTTTTGGATAAGAATAGAGGGAAAGGTTTGAAGTATCTGTTGGTCCCAAAGGTGCAACAAGAGTATGAAAACAGCTAGAGGGGGGAGTTGAATAGCTGTATAAAATTTTTCTACTCTTTTCGAAAATTCAACCTTGGCTTACTTAAGCTGAAAGTGTGGTCAAGTAAAAACCAACTTTCAAGCTAGTAAAATGCACAACGGAAGTTTGTAAGTATAAAAGCTTAGTAGTAAAATAAGAGTGTGGTCGACCGCAAATGGAAGGTGCGGTTGACCGCGCGGTTGAAAACAGGCTTTGGCAGATTAGTACTATAAACACACTACAATATGCGGTTGGATGTAAATGAAGATCAAACACAAGAAATGATAAGAAAACTTTAAGAACTTGAAATATGAAGTGCAGAAAGTAAATGACATGATATTTGGAGAGGTTCAATCATTAGTGATCTACGTCCTCTACCAAGATGGTTAGTCTTGGATTTTCTAAGGGAGATAGTATATTTGATTTGAGTAGCTATTACCAAGGAATACAAATTGAGAATCAATCAATCTCAAATCTAACTATCCTTTTCTATGAAGCTAATCCTAGACAATAACCAGTGTATGTGTGTGTGTGCAAGATTCAAGAGCTCTTTATAATGATAAAGATAGAGCTTGATGAATCTAGGTAGTTATAAGGCTTTGAGAGATTTTTTGGGTAAGATATTCTTGAAGGCTTTGAAGTGTTTGAAGATTCAAAGGATTCTAGAGATGATGAGCTTCAACACTTTGAGGATTATAACAACGTCTCTTTGAACTCAAGCTTGCTTCTTATATTTGGGCTTGATCACAAGGTCTATTTATAGCCTTGGAATAAAAATAGCCGTTGGAATTTCGTGTTGAGCAAGCTTCAAGGACAATGTGCTGTTGATGTCCAATTGGAGTACGTGTCCTTTTTGTCTCCATGTTACAGAGTTAGTGGCAAGGTGGTAAGCTGGTATGTCCTCTGTACGAGATAACCCAACTGTCACTAATATGAATTTTGAGTGGATTCCTGCAATGTTAAATCTCTGAGTTAACTCTGAGTTGATCTAGATCTTCAATTTGGCTAAGGGCAAGAGAGGATGCGGTCTGGCAAGTCATGCGGTCAGGAATCCTATACGGTCAGCCGTGTTGTACGGTCCTCCATGCGGTCAGCATGTACAAGCGGTTCCATGGTGCTGATTGCCAGACTCTATGCGATTGAAGATAATGCGGTCTGCCAATGTGCGTTCGAAACTTAATATTGCAGTCAGCCAATGTGCGGTCGACCGCATATTGTATAGGCTCAGCCTTTTTAGAGCCAAAACATTTGTAGAATTTTAACCTAGATTGACCTACTCAAGCCTAAGTAACTTATACTACAAAATGGACTTAACTAAAAAACTGAAGTTATAAAACTTCATACATAATATCCTATAGTCCATATAAATTAAAATAGGTGATGGTATCAATCAAATTAAGTAATAGGAGGGGTTTATAATGAGCATACCCAACAATCTCCCCCTATTTGATTGAGACCATTACCTACTATAACAAAGGCTAATTCATTGTACTTGGTAAAAACATGTCCAAATAATTTAAGAATGGTAAATCATGTCCCAAGTCAATGCACATACATAAGCCTAAGTCATAGATTTCTAACTTCCTAAAAATATAAAAGAATTTTACGTTAGGAAGTAAGAAATAATCATTTAGTGCATTCAATTGATGTTAACATGAAGTGCATGAATGCATTTAAACTAAATATATAAAGCATGCATAGGTATGAGATAATCAAGATGAGCTATATGCATGAGTTATAAAATAATGCAATCATTATTCCACAAACAAGTAGTTTGAATGAATAAAGTTTTCAAGGGATAATGATGCATGTTAAACTTAATAGAATAATAATTGTAACTTACAGACCTCAAATGTTTTAACAAAAATAAGGAAGCAATAAAACAAAAAAAGGCTTTCATCAGGTCTTCAATCTTCTTATCTTCAATCACCAAAACATAAAGTCTTCATTTTAGTTTATGGGAGGAGGAGGAGGAGGAGGCAAGTCATACGAGTCACGATCGCGAATGATAACATAGTTATTGACCGAAGGATCAGCTTGAGGAGCAGGGGCAGGTGGTAGATCTTCTGGCATGTGAAATGCAGAAGCTTCAGCACCAATGGCTTGAAGTACTCTGCCGGTTCGGCGGCCTTCTCCATGTGTGGCAGCTTGCAATGCGGTCAACTGATGCTCCATATTCAGAAAGTTGCCTCTTGAAGAGTTTGTAAGAATATCAATCCTTGAAGTTTGGTGGTCAATGTGGTTGGAATGAATTCCAATACTTTCTCTTACGTTCTTGAACCTATCTCCCAAAATAGTGAAAGCAGCATTGACTGAAGTATCAATGTATTCCTCAATCTTCTTAATTCTTCCCAATACTTCAGTTTTATCCAAAGCCATTGCTCTAGAAATTTCCTCCACAACATGTTTCATTTCAGATGACAACCCATGCAAGAGGGTTTGAGTCATTTTTCTCATGGCTTCCTTAATAAAATCCTGAGTAATGGTATTCTCTAAAGTGGAGGTAGAAGCAAATGGAGTGATAGGAGAAGCTTGGCTTGATCTTGTGCCAGTGTGCCCAGACATGATATCCTTGAAAGCCTTTGTTAGGTGAATACTCTCCCCCTTAATGGTTTCAATCAACTAGGAGGGAAGAGAATCTACTTTTGCATGAAGGCTTTTGTGGACAGCAGCAAGGGATGATTGATTCTTGAGGAGTTGAGCAATCTGTGATTGGTTATCTAGCTAGATGGAAGTTAAAGTCTCAATAGATTAAAGGAATTGGTCAAGACTGGAATTAGGGATAGACTGAGGAGACTGAATCTTGTCTTGAGCCTCAGGCTCAGTGCGGTCAACCTCATGGTCAGAGCCATCCTTGGCATTTTCATTTTCACCCAAATCTTTTTCAAGGCCATCAACTTGGCCACCATCAACACCTTGAACATCATCTTCTTCATTAACTTCTTCATCAACAACCATTTTAGCAGACTTAACATCAATTGGTTCATCCAGCCATGCACTGTCATCAGGAATGGCTTTATTGAGTTTCTTCTGCTCAACATTCCCTTGGTTTGAAGGAATGGAATCAGCTAAGTCATCAGAAATATCATTGTCACTCTCATCTAGGCCAAGGTCTTCAACATTTCTTTTTGCATTTAGCAGTCTTGATTTCTTCTTGGGCAGAGCCTGATCATCAATTTGCTTTCTTTTCTCCCCCTGAGATGGGGCACCAAACAAGTGTTCAAAAATTTGTTGTTCCTTCACAGCGGATGGGGTTGGACTCAGTGTAATAATTGGAGAACTGGGCTTGGATTGGTTGGATTTGACTGAGTGGTAGACTTAGAAGCTTTGGGTGCAAGGGCACTGAACTTTGAAAGTTTGATTGGTTTGGATGGTGCGGTCGACCGTGATGGTACGGTTGACTTTGGATTTTCAGCTTGGCTTGGTAAGGAGGAGGGTCTGGTTTTGCTTGGCTCATGGATTTTGATTTCACCAGGTCTTCTTGGTGGATCAGCAAACTTATCTTTTTTTAGGCTGATCTTCTGTCTTGCCTTTTCCTTTGGCCTGTCTGCAATATCCCTTGAATTAGGGGTATAAGTGGTTCAGTTCAAACCGCGATTCGGAACCGAACCAAACCAAACCATGCGATTTAGTTCGGTTTTCAAGCAATAGTGGTTTGGTTCGGTTCCAAAAATTGTCAAACCGTGTGGTTCGGTTTGGTCTACGGTTTGGACCCCCAAATCACGGTTCGAGACCGAACCACCAAATCGAACCAATAAACCAAACCACCAAACCGTTCAATATTAACCGTAGATATGTATATATTTCATTTTTACCTTACATTTAGATTTGAAAACTCCTAATTCTATTCATGGATTTTAGCCCATAACCCTTTTTTCTTTTGGTTAATCTTCTTGTAATAATGTTAATTTACTCTTTAGCACATACCATTACAAGTACTCAAATTGTTGTTATTATAAACATTGAAGCACAATTTCAAGTTGTGTTTAAATACTTAATCTCTTATTTATGTTGTGTTTGGAAAATTCAAACAAACATGACAATGAATTGTGTAGTTTTAAATCATGTTCTAATTAATGGTTTAAGCATTGTTCTATTTAATGGATTGAACCGTAGTTTGAATTGTGGTTTATACCGCGATTTGAACCGTAAATCAACCCGTGGTTCGAACCAAACCGTGGTTCGAACCAAACCGAATCAAACCATGGCGGTTTAGTTTGGTTCGGTTCGGTTTGAATTTTTTATGGTTTGGTTCGGTTTGAGATTTTTCCAAATCGATGACTAGTGGTCGGTCCGTAAATTGTCCCAAACCGAACTAAACCAAACCATTTACACCCCTACCTTGAATCCTCTTTTTCTTGGTTCTTGTCAGCAACATGATCTCTTTCAATCTTCTCTTGGCCTTTGAGAGACACAAATTCTTCCTGTGGATCCTTCTTCCAAAACTGAAGGTACAAATCGTTGCCAAACTTGTTCCTGAAAATTTGCATTATTTTTCTTGTAAAAATCTTGGACTTGGGAATTTCATCATGAAGTTCCATGTGTCTGTCTATGTATTTACTTATCTCTTCTGTCTGAGTCAAGATGAGAGAAATTAGTCTGGTGTGAGTCCTGTACTTGTTATTGCATGCAGCCTCATTCTTATGATATTCCAAGATACTAGCCACCAGTCTTTGATAAATTATCTTGGCCCAATGCAATCGTGTTCCCATAAATATTGCTGCAGATATTTTCCATTGGTCATTGTTGAAATTGGCCTGGTTTCCAGTCTTGCAGAAAAAATAGTGTCCAACAAGATGACTAATGTGATACATCAGTTCATCAAAGTTTTTCCTTGGAGTTGTTGTCACTGCCTTAATGTCAATTAAGGACAAGGAGAGATCATCCAAATCTTTCTGATCAATTTCCATAGGGTCAATTCTTGAAAATTTTAGGTTCAAAACATGAGCAATGTCTTCATAATCTATATCCAAAGGAATTTCATTGATCTGAGTGCTGATCAGTTTGACTCTTCTTCCTTTGTTATCCTTGACAACAATTTCTCTGGCATAGTGGAAGAATTGGTCCACGAGAGTAGGAACATGAATATATTGCTTCATGTTGAAAATGGAAGGACTCCACATTCCTTGAAAGCTTTAAGCATTACTCTACCCAAAGCATCTTGAGCTAACTCCTGTCTGTCTATTACCCCACCATGTATGAAATGACTTGTATTCTGCAAGAGAGATATCAAATGTGAGGACAGAAATACATACTTCTTGTATGAGATACATAGCCATAGATTGACTATGCGGTTGACCGTGATATTTGAAAAAAATTGTGGTCGACCGTAAACACGGTTTGAGCTAAAACACGGACAATTAACTTGTACATATAATTTTCATATCAAAACATATAAACATGAGTATACTGAATTAACACCCAAAATATAGAAAATTTAGAGAAAATTCAGATGAACACATGAAGAACATGAAGAACAAAAATTCCAGATTTCATTAAAACTTAGCGAAATTCAAATATTCAGGATTCTAACAGTAGGAATTTCAACAAAACAACCTTGAAAACATGAATCAAACATAGAAAGACTTCACAAATTGGTTTTGAAATTCGAAAACCTTCGAAACCTAGGTTTTGAAAAATCTGTCATATTGTTACATCAAGGAAATGTGAAATAAACAACAAACCAGTTCATAATGATAATCCGAACATAAATGAAACAAGATTTTACAGAAATCAACACAGAAAAATGGGTTTTGAAATCAAATGGGTTTCTCGTTTTTCCAGAAATACGAACAAACATATCAATTTCTAAATAGTGATTTTAGAGATAGAAATGCCATACCATGACCACAAATTTTGATAATGATGAATCAGAGTTTGATTCCTCAGATGATTTCTTCTTTAAAGGAGCCATTTTATAGTGACAATTCTAGAGAGATAAAGTAGAGAGAGAGAAGAAGACAAAGTGAAAGGACAGATTTGTTGTTGCAGGTGACAGAGAGTGAAGAAGTGGAGTAGTAGAGATGGGGGTTATGGAGGGAGAAGTTAGTGCACAGTGATGTCCTTTGTGTAAGAGGGATAGTCCTTTTGTCTTCATTAGGACAGCCAATGGGGGCTGAACGAGTGTAAATTTTAAAATAAAATATTTTCCTTGAAAAGATTTGAATTTAATAAATACTATGGGAAAAATAATTGCAAAGTACCCTTGTGCAATTATCTTGTCCTAAAATGGACAAGTTTCAGACATCACAAAGGGTTAGAATACTTACCTGATGTCTTTAAGCATACGGTTGAGCATGACTTTTAGAGTCATATGGTTGACCGTATTGTAGGCTTCTATAAAGCCTGGAAATGATAGGATCATGCGGTCTAACATATTGAAGGACTTATGCGGTCGACCGTGAAGAATGTAATGGGCCATTTTTTTGACATGTTCTTAATTATGAACTTAAAACACACAAGTTGTTAGAAATATGAACAAATTTTACTTGAGTTCTAGCATACCCATTTCTCCTCTTAAGTACACGAATCTCTTGGAATCTAGAGCCTTGGTGAGAATATCTGCAATTGATGGTCAGTACCAATATGCTCTAAATGAATGTTACCTTTTTCAACATGATCCTTGAGAAAGTGATACTTGATATCAATGTGTTTGATTTTGGAATCTGCAATGGCTGATGTGTTGCCATAATAGATTGGACAATTTCCTTCATGGATACCTGTAGACACCCCATTCTGAACCAATAATTCATGATTACACTACTCTTCATCTCGCTTTTATGTTTTGATGAAAGCATATCAGTTTCGTCATGTATCGTTAAGTTTCTAACTAACCTCGTTAGTTTTGGACCTAACTGACTAACGGAATAATTGAAGAGGACAAAATAGTCAACCGACTAGTTGTCTCGCACAAGACATACGTGTCTCGCGTGAGACAAGCCCTCTGTAGGATGTGCAAAATCACTCTCCTTCTCCGTTTCAAACTCTTTTTTGGATAAAACCTTATCAATCCGGTCATCCAATCACAGTTGAGTTCTGGAACCTTCCTTGAGTCTCCTAATCTTGGTGACCAAGTCATCCATCCACCTCTTAAACCCCTATAAATACTTGGAGACATCCAGTATTTTAGAGGTCCCCAATCCACGTTCGAAAACACATAACACACACACACACTATTTGTTGATTTCTCTCCCCGAAAGATTCTTGCAAATCACTCACAAACAACTCCCAAAATTCGTCCAGTTTGTTTGTTCAATCCTATTGATTGACGAACATCAAAACTCAAGCCTAGAATCGAGACGAAGCTCTGCCCGAATCACTTCTCAATCGAGAAGACATCTTAGAACCATGTTCTAAATCAAATACTTTCCAAACATAAGGTAAATTCCTATCTTTTTACTTTCTCCTTCTCAACCCCTCTATTGCTTTTAGAGTAGTGTAATCTCATCAAAAGAATTATCCTAGAGTCCCTTCAATCGATGAAGGCGATCTCGAAGTATACAATACGACATTCCTAATCAAGAAATTGATTAGGGTTTGCTTGTTCTTCTTTAATTATTGTATTGTAAAGATTGATAATACTCGATTGGCAAGACCGATCTCCGAATTGGGTGGAATGGGTGCTCCTCGACCTTTAACTTAACCCCCGAACCCTCAAATCTCTTAAATAAATCAAAAGGTTTTTCTTATTGTTTTCCTAAATAAATAATAAGTGGCGACTCTGATATTCAAAATTCATGCATCGCTACAGTGGCGACTCCGCTGGGGACAATTAATTAAGAGGGTTAGACTTGCGCACAATTGAATATTATCAATCTTTTTATTTTTTTTGCAAAAATTTGATTTTTCTGGATTTTTTAAAAATTTTCTGTACTGTTTTCGTTCAAACAAAATTACTGTGCGACAGCTTATCCAGCGCGGGATAACTTATCTCGCGCAAGATTTCCATTCGCAAAGAAGTAAAAAAAAAAGGGACTAGGTAATTTGGACTTTTCCTGTTTGTCAAAAAAAAAAAAAAAAAAAACAAACAAACAAATCAAAAAATAAAGGAAGTCAGCCGCCGCCTGACATGGTACTTTTGTTTGGCAAAATTGACTTTCTTAAGATTAAGATGACCTCATCATGAAAAAAAAAAAGGAGGTTAGGTTACTGTATTCAAAAAAAAAAATAGCTTAGAAAAACTTCAAAATAAATCCAGAAAATTCAAAAAAAAATAAATTATTATTCCTATTTTGCTTGTGCTAACTCTATTTTGCAGGGTAGAATAATTTTAATTAGTTGAACTTATATAACTGCGTGCGATTGAATTATTTTAATTTTTACCGGTCATCGGTTGACTCGGGTTTTGTAATAAACTAGTTTATTTATTCTCTCGGTCTCTCTATCTTTAAGTGGAACTACGACGGCCTGAGTCTCCCTAATTTGGGAGAAACGTAGGCAACCACTTGGTGCGGTCATTATCTGTTTTCTTTTGTTTTCAAAAAAAAAAAAACTTTCTATATTACTCTATCACCTAGATTGACTCTCACACACAATATTATATTTGTCATTGCACTATATACCCTGATTAAACCCGGGACCAACACTAAGGACGGATGACGGTAACCACCTAGTCGCCGGTCTCTCCGAAGTTGAATCATCCCACTCCGCGTATTCAATCCACCTAGATTGTCATATCACGAGGAGCCTAGCCTTCCAGCCCTGCATTGCCACATATCATGTAGATTGACTTTTTAAGACAATTCGTGGCCGGTCGATTTGATCTTGGAGTCCTTGTAATCCCTTGTCAAGATCTTGTTTTGTGCAATAATCTATGGAAAAGAAATCAATAAATTGTCGCTTCGAAATTGTCCCTTCGAAAATGTCCCTATAATTGTCCCTTCGAATTTTCCCCTAAAGAGAAAAATCTCTTACCAAAATTATTGCACAAAACTCGATGTTACTTGAGATAACTTCGATCCCTAGGTCCTTAGGTTTGGATTCTGAATGTTAGAAACCTCCAAAATGGATTTTTCGTCCGACCAAAATTAGGACTAAAATCAGAAATTGTGACTTCCCGTGGTGATGTCTCGCGCGAGACAACTTGTCCCGTGCGAGACAAGTGTTCGGTCTTTTCGTGTTTTGGCCAAAACCTTCAAGCCTTCATACACCCTATTCAGCCAACTTATTGGGACTCAATCATGGTTTAACACGGTTGCTACATGTCAAGGTTTTTAACCAAAGCTCGACACGATGTCTGCTTCTCCTTCTGTCACCGAGGCCGAAAACAATGAAGCTAAGGCCCAACTCATCGAAGCCATGCTTAGGTTGGATGAACAAAGTAAGAAAATTGATGAGCAAAACGCCCAAATGGCCGCCCTCATGCAAGAGCTCCATGACATGAAAGTCAAGAAAAGAAGAAAACAAAAGCAGAAAGAGGAATCCTCCTCCGATGAGAGGAATCCTACACCAAAAGGAATAAGATACCCAAGAAGTCAAGCAAGAAAAAGGAAGAATCTGATTCCTCCTCTTCCTCATCCTCCTCCGATGATGAGGAACATGTCTCCAAGAGTACTAAGACCAAAAACGAGGGTAGCGACGAAACTACTAAACTTGGTGAACATGTTACTAAGAACTACCTCGAGAAGAAACTTGCAATCCTTAACACCTCAAAAGGATCATTCGTCCCATTTGATCCCGATGCTCTTCAACAATCCATAACCAAGTTTCCTCGCAAGTACAAGACACCCGACATTGCCAAATTTAATGGCACTACTTGTCCTCGAGCTTATGTTGAAACCTACACTTGGGATATGCTTCTAATGGGCGTTGATAACACAATCTTGGCCCAATGCTTTGCTCAAACTTTGGAGGGTACTGCAAGGGATTGGTACATGTCTCTTTCTATGACTACGAGGCTTGACTGGTCGTCTGCATGTTTGGTCTTCCAAAGGCAGTTTGAAGACAACTCCACTTACCGCCCTACTAGGAGGGATCTTGAACAAACCAAGCAACATGAAAATGAGTCCTTTGACGAATTTGCTAGAAGATGGAGACTAAAACTTACTGAAATTGTCGAAAGACCTACTCTCAAAGAGCAAATCCACATTTTCCTCCAATGCCTTCGTGATGAATTTCAAGAGAAGCTCGCCGGCAATTACTTTCCTAGTTTCAATGAACTCCATGAATTCGGAATTAGGATTGATGACTTCCTAAAAAGTAGAAAGAAGGAAAGCACTATTCTGCTTCAACAAATCTACCACAAGTAAGGATGCTTCATCAATGTCATTGCATTCAACCGCTCCAACATCGGCAAGTATTCTCACTGTCCCTCCTCCCGAAAAGAAAAAGAGGCACTATGAAAAAATTGAAGGAATCATTCAAGAGAAACTCTTCGATGTGCTTGTCAAGAATGAAGAGGTCAAACCAAGGGAAGGTGGTCCGCCTAAGGATATGGGTCCTAATCATGCTCATTACTTATTACTAAGTACCACAACTTCACCGGCCACGACACCAACACTTGCCACCACTTGAAGGTCATCATCCAAGACCTCTTTGACAATGGAGAGCTAGAACGTCCCAACTTCATCAACAATCATCTCCCACGTAATCCATGAAAAAGATGAAGCTCCGAGAAGAAATCTACACTTACCACTTTGGGGCTACAACTATCATCTCCCTTTCTCCTTTGATAGAAGTAGATTAGGTTTTAAATTTTCAAGTATTAACTCGAAGAGTCGTTCTGTCTTTCTAGTACCTCTCATCTCCTCTAGTTTGTGTCATCTAAACTATCGAATCTGTTCTTAAATTTCTCAATAAATCAAAGTCATTTTCTTTTCCTAAACACTTTCCCTAAATTTGTTCTACCTCATGAGTATCATTTAATTCATACAAAATAATGGACCCTCCATTCCCTAATCATCGCAAAAAAAAAATAGAGACTTCTAAGCGAGTTTAAGAAGAAAGTTATCCTTAGGAAGCTTAAGGGCTAAACATCACCCATATTTGGAAAGTCAAAGGTCTCAAACGAAGAAAGTCAAATGTGCTGCTGTCAACCTTCATTCCAAGAAGAGTGGGGCTACTCAATTCAAAGCTCTGAGAGTACAAAAAAAAACTCTCAAGCTTTCGTCACCCCCACAACAAAGGTGAAACCTCAAATGAATGAAGGACTCTCCCACAAAGAAAAAGAGTCAAGTGATACCAACAAAAGAAATGAAGATTCCTCAACATTTTCTTACAACAAGTGAAGAAGACTTTCAGTATCAAGAAAAATGTTTACCCTTAAGTCATACTAATGTTTGGCTTTCTTCTCAAACTTATTTAGAAATTTCTAGATGATGCACGGTTCATTAAAAGGTATAACAACTTTTCTAGATCTTTGAGCCAAGTATCATTTCTTGTCGAGTCTAGGGGCTTCCTGTTAGCCACTATCATACACACTCTTGAAATCCAAGCATCAAAACTGGGGCTTCCTAACCTTTCCTCCCCCAGTCAATCTCTACTTCAACTCTTCAAAAAAATCAAATCTGATTTAGGAGCTTTCCTCTTTACTTCTCACTCTCATCATTAGAGAATACACTTCTTCAAAAAGTCAATGCTTGGATCACCTTCTAAAGAATAGAGTCCATCTCTCCTCAACTAACTTGAGATCTCATCTCTCTCTCTCTCTCCTCAATAAGATTCTCTCCTCTGAGTTCTCTTCGAGTTACATGCTACTTTCAAAAAAAAAAAGGCTCGCTAGGTTGAAAACTCGTAAAAAGCGGCCTAGGCAAAAGTTAGAGCACAAAAAAAAGGCACAAAAGAGATGCCCGCTAGATTGAAAACCCGAAAGGGCGGTCTAGGCAAAAACCAGGGTGCGTCACTAAAAATAAAATCAAAGGACAAAGGGAGAGTATTCTTCAACCTTCTTCATCGAGCATCATTCGATTTTCTTCAAATCAAATCAACAAGGAGAGTCTTCTTCGATCACCTTCAAATCAAGAGAGCAGACTCACAAGCCTGTTCACAAAGTCATCTACCACTTGCAAGCAACTTGGGGCTTGAGACAACAAAGGGCCTTGGACACAAAGCCATTACGACAGTCGACAGATTTATAGTCGTTTGCCTCCTAGAGACGCGATTCAAGGGAGAAGTAAGAATGAAAATTCTCAACAGACCTAGATGTGTTCACAAAAGGTTACTCATCTAAATCCTACAACAATGAAGAAATTTAGCCTCGCTGACTAGCAACAGATTCTGCATAAACCTGATTTGGTTTCAACTTGTCAAACACAAGTTCTCTCATACAGTTCACCTCTCTCAAATACAAATTCATACAAATGTCCCTACATCTCCATATACTCATACATAAACTCACCACCAAAATGACCGACCGGCCATTTGCACGAACAGACTTGAGCACCACCACGTAAGTCCACTCAAACAACTAAAATCTGGAAAAATCTACTTTGAATATTTATGTGCTAACAGGTACAGAAAGGTAAGAATCATTCGGGTCCATCCGAGACCAGCATGCATATATCCTTGCATTACAGGAGCCGACAGAACCTTCACCTCAACCGGCAACTTCAAAGTCAGTGACGGCAGCAAACTTCAAGTCCGTGACCTCGGCAACAACTTCAAAGTCTGTGACGACAGCAAACTTCAAGTCCGTGACCTCGGCAACACCTACAAAGTCCATGACCTTGGCAACAACAGTGACACTTGTGACCTCGAGTGGAGCATCAACAAAGTCTGTGATGGCAGCAAACTTCAAGTCCGTGACCTCGGCGACATCAACAAAGTCTGTGATGGCAGCAAACTTCAAGTCCGTGACCTCGGCGACATCAACAAAGTCTGTGATGGCAGCAAACTTCAAAGTCCGTGACCTCGGCAACGACAACAAAGTCCGTGACCTCGGCAACAACGGCAACGTCAGTAACCTTGGGCGGCGCACTTCAACAACTTCATCAACAAGCTGGGTATCATCAGAATTGGGTCAAGTCCTTGATTCCTCAGTATGATTTTACCTTTTCAAAAAAATCCCTCTTCAATTTTTCAAAAATGCTTTTCAAAATACCTAAAATAGCCTTTTTAGTGTTTTGGAGTCGAACTACGTTTGGTCTGATTCTCTCTTAGAGATACGTAGGCAGCCGTGCGGCACGACCATCCCAATATTCAGAATGATGTCTTTCTATCGACGACATGACTTCTTCCATAAGACCTGTCGCCGAGGGGCTCTGTAGACATCCCATTCTGAACCAATAATTCATGATTACACTACTCTTTGTCTCTCTTTTGTGTTTTGATGAAAGCATATCAGTTTCGTCATGTTTCGTTAAGTTTCTAACTAACCTCGTTAGTTTTGGACCTAACTGACTAACGGAATAACTGAAGAGGGCAGAATTGTCCACAGACTGCGTTATCTCGCGCGGAATAGCGTGTCTCGTGCGAGACAACCCCTCGACAGGATGTGCAGAAATCACAATCCTTCTCCGTTTCAACCTCTTTTCTTGATAAAATCTTATCCCATCCGGTTTTCCAATCAAATTTGAGTTCTGGAAGCTTCCTAGGAGTGTTTTACCTCTCCACATCTACCTCCTAAACTCCTATAAATACCTAATGACTTTCAGTATTTCAGGGAACAGTTTTTTAGATTGAAAGGTCCCCGATTGACGATCAAAAACACACAACACACACAAATTGTTGGTTTCTTTCCACGAAAGACTCCTTCAAATCACTGACAAAATCACCCTAAAATCACCTAAAGTTTGTTTGTTAACCTTGTTGATCAACAAACATCAAAGCCCGAATCAAGGATTGAGGCGAAGCTCTGTTCGCATCAAGATTTGACTCTCATATTGAGTTGAAACTCTGCCCAAATCACTTCTCGACCGAGAAGACTTCTTAGAACCACGTTCTAAATCAAATACTCCCCAAACGCTAGGTAAATTTCTATACTTTTACTCTCTTCTTCTCAATCTCTCTCTATTGACTTTTAGAGTGGTGTAATCCCATCAAAAGAATTAGCCTAGAGTCCCTTCAATCGATGAAGGCGATCTCGAAGCATACAATCCGACATTTCTAATCAAGAAATTGATTAGGGTTTTATTGTTCCTTTATTTTATTGATATATTAAAAAGATTGATAATACTCAATTGGCAAGACCGATCTTCGGATTGGGTGGAATGGGTGCTCCTCGACCTTCTCATTCCATAACTTAACCCCCGAACCCTCAAATCTCTTTTAAATCAATAAGGTTTTTCTTATTGTTTTCCTAAATAAATAATAAGTGGCGACTCTGTTATTCAAAATTCACGCATCGCTACAGTAATGAAATAATTTTTTTATTCCAAAAATTGTTAAAAAATTTTATAACCTAATTCAGCAACAATATCTTCTAACAATTGATGAACAGGGTCTAAAACGAGTTTCAATTAAAAAAAAAAAATTAAAACACACCTTAAAAAATCGGAATTACGCAACTCTAGAACGGAGGTTATCAGAGTCCAACTTCAATGTCTTCGCCGATGACTTCACTCGCGTGGAATTATGTTCGATTTTGACCGAAATTGATGTTTTGATTACTATTTGATTACGGGAAATCACGGAGAGATTTTAGAAAATTAACATCCGTCTGTTGGGCCCTTGGGTTTATTTGGGATTTTAATCTCAAATGGGTTAAAATGGGTTATTGGTTTGGAAGTTGGGCCTTTGGGTCCTTAGCTCATGTTTATATTGGTGATTTTAATTAAAGTGTGACGAATTTGCAATCGATGCAACTAATAAAATATATTCACCTCATTTTGTATCTATATGTTTTGTAAAAAAAAAAAAAATTGTACACCTAAAGTTAAAGTAGCATTGCTCAAATAATAATAAATATTTATTTCCATTTTGTTACCTCTCAAAATAACGGTTGCATTTTTAATTAATGAAATAGCTTTATTTTTTAACGAACTACAAACAATCTCTCTTTCTTCTCCATTGTCATCACCATCAATCCAATCTTCCGATTGCTCTCAGTTTTTCTTACTTTTCTTTGTTGATTAGCGGAGTAAATTCTCACCACCAACACAATTTTTTGTACACAATTTTTTGTACACAATTTTTTGTAATGTCAATAAGTTGAGACTTTAAACAGTTGTTTTGTTGAATTTTTACAATTTTTTCTCTTTTGTCATATTTTCTCTCATTCGTTAAAAGTTATTGCTTTCTCTCCTTTATTAGAGCCTATGTTGATTGGTTTTTTTTTTTCATACAATGACGACGATTCTTGCACTTTCTTACAATGAAGTGAATGTCAATGTTTTTACTATGTTTAGCGAATTTTGAGATGTCTTGTGGTGGGCATTTTTTCGTCAAACCAAAATCTGCATATCAAGTGTTTATCGCAAAATATTATCAGATTGGGAATTTCTTAAATGTTTGATTGATGTAGTGTCCAAATTATAGTTGGAGTGGAATTCACGCGTCTCAAGATTTAGATAAAAAATATCAGTGTCATAGGTTAATGATGCAGCGTAATATCAACAAAGATAACAATAATCTATCAAATAGATTAGGGTTAATGACAATTTAGGGCATGTAGTATAGGGGTGGTACCACATTGGGGCCTGAAGTCTTAAAACTATCAATTTGGGGCCCGAAATTACAATTTTGATCAATTTGGAGCTTTTTGACGGAAAATGTTAAAAAACCCCGTTAAGTGACCATGTGCGAGGCATGTGACATTCAGTGAGGGCGTTTTGGTCATTTCGCGTTCAGCCCTGACATCAGGCCCTAAATTGTCATTTTTCTTATAAAATAATAAATAAAAATATTTATTTTTTTTTACAAAAAATAATTAGTAAATTATCCAATTTATAAAATATTTTTTGAAACATTAATAAATTTTTTTAGTAGCATTATTATAAAAATATAATAAATAAATATACTTAAAGAGTAAAAATAATTAAAAAAAAATCATTTTAACTAACCTATAAAGGTAAAAAGAAAAAAAAACCGTCCAGATTCATAAACCCCCTCCTTTTCACTCAAACATTCTATCCTTCTTTAATTCATCCTCCATAGCCACCCATCTCCCTTGTTCATCTTTCACAACCACCCATCTCCCTTATTCCTTCAATTAATGACCCCTAGCCCACTCCCTTACTCCGACTCATCTTTCTATCCCCACCCATCTCTGTATTTTCCCTCTACCCGTCCATGTCCGTCCCTTCTTCCCCCGTCCATGTCCACCTCCCTTTCCCATATTCGCCATCTCCAGTACAATTCATGACCAGAAAGACCAGATTCATATGATCTATTTACTGACATTAATCTCGGCACCTCACTACAGAGCCCCATTCATTCTGGAACCCTTTCCCCCTATATTGAATTGCCGCCTCACCCACTTCCCAGGTCCGCCTCCCCCTAACTTCCCCACACCATCGGTAAATTCCAAGCCATCTCCTCCATTTTCGCCGCCTTCTTTCCACAGTCTACCATGTCCGCCGCCTTCTCTCTCTCAAAATCTCTCTCTCCTTCTCTTTGAGGATCTGGGTTTTGATTTAAAAGGAAGTGACTTTGGTTTGTTAATTTAGTTTGAATTTCTAATTTTATTTGTTCAGATTGTTGATAGGTTTCTTCAAATTTGTGGTGATGATTTTGATGGTGATGGATGGTGGATGGTGGTTTTATTGGTAGTGTTGGTGAGTGATGGCAGTGGGGGAAATTGGGGAACGGGATGAGGGGAGAGGCCGGAGGAGGAGGCCGGAGAAGGAGATGAAATGGGAAAGATTTTTCTTTTCTTTTTTATATTTTGATAATAGTAGTATTTTTTATTTTTATTCATTATGTAATTTATTTTAACCAACTTATAATTGTAAAACTAAAAAATGTAAAATTAAGTATTAAAAAGAAATATTTAATTTTAGTTTAGGTATAATAACACTTACTACATTATTCCATCTTTAAATATATGGTAAGTAATTTTTTTCTAAATATTTATTTTATTTAATCTATTTTTATTTATATATTTTATAAAGTATCCATTCTAAAATAATTAGTAATTTTTTTGAAGCAAAATAATTAGTAATTTAAATTATTAGAAAAAAAACTAAATATTTTTATTTATTATTTTATAGAAAAAATGTCAATTTAGAGCCTGAAGTCTGGGCTGAACGCGAAATGACCAAAATGACCTCACTGAATGTCACATGTCTCGCACATGGTCACTTAACGGGATTTTTTAACGTTTTCCGTCAAAAAGCCCCAAATTGATCAAAATTGTAAATTCGGACCCCAAATTGATAGTTTTAAGACTTCAGACCCCAATGTGATACCGCCCCTATACTACAGGCCCTAAATTGTCATTAACCCATTAGATTACTAATCCAACCCAATCCAGGAATTAGGATTTGAACCAGTCAAAGGAATTAGGGATTAAATCCACAAAGATTCAAAAGCAATCTAAATTTTATTAAAAAAGTCTAACTTTTACAAAATCCTTATCAAACTATTTATACTCTCAAATTCAAATAAATAAAGGAAAAGAAATAACGATAACCTAATAAATAAAGGAAAAGATAAAACCTTAATAACTTATTCAAAACCCTATTGACTAAAATATCCTCCGTCTAAAAATATTAAAAGAAATAATAATGATAATAATAAGAAACGAATCCTACTTAAATAAATAACCAAAACTAAATAAAACCAAATTTGTCAAAACTAAATAAAACCAAATTTGTCAAAAGCATGTCCTCTTCGTTGCTCCGTTGCACGGTCGTGCTTCTTTTCCAAGCATGACCTTTTCCGCACTTTTAGCCAATTTTGCCCTCCTTTTCGTCATTTTTGCTACGCGTGCTACATCATTCTCCTCTGATTGAAAAGAACTCGTTCCCGAGTTCACATCCGAGGTCTAAAAAGTCCGCCCCACCTAAAAAGATACTTTAAATAAATCAAAGTTTTTACGCTATTTGACGTAAGATAGTTTTTTTACTGTCTCACCTGAAAATATATTTGGAATAATTTTTTTCTTTCAACACACTTTGATGTAGAACAACTTCTTCTGAATAGATAATCATACATTCTTCCTTGGATGCCTGTAGGTTATGATCATAAAATATGATTTTTGCATTAATAACTCCACCACATATCTGACTTAATTTTTCTCTTTCATCTTTTCCTAGATTGTCCCCATCTTCTCCGTCCTCTTTCAATTCGTCAATGCCCAATTCTTTCTTTATAACACAAATAACATTTTCCTCCTCTAAAGCCAGATTATCATTGTTTGGATATAAAATTATTTCTTTTGAAGTTGAATCTCCAACCATGAAAAGAAAATTATTACTAATCTTCTCTACTTTAAAACCTTGATTTTGACTTTTAGGGTTCTGATCTACGGATCCAACTGCAACATCTTCTCCATTTAAATCTGAACCCCTTCCTTCTGCCGGCGGATCACGTTGGAGTTAGTTTTCCACGTGTCCTACAGGTTCTCTGCAATCCCCTGCCCGTTGCCTAGGGTTGATACTATTCTTGTGATTTTGCAACAATACATTGATTCGAGCACAAAATTCTTCAGTATCACGTCGACGTTCTTCGGCAGCACGCTCATATTCTGCAAATCTTCGCGCTTCTAATCTCCGAATTTTCTCTGTATAATAATCGACTTTGTCAGCATAAAATTTGGCTTACATCCTATGTCGCTGCCTAGTCGATCGTTTTGTAGCTGCTCATTTTAGATCTCCCATTAATTTATATTTCTGTAAACGTCGATCATGCTGGTATGCTTCGTCCAATTCTTCCTCCTCCAACTCTAGGAAATATGTTTCCTGCCATCAAGCACAAGACATTCAATTATTTATTGAAATGATAACATCATATGTGTCGTTGTTATTATCTCCGATAATCGCCATCTTCCCAGGATTTTACCTGCTGTGATACGAATTGACGAATCGTAATATCAACAAACATAACAATAATCTACCGAATAGATTATTGACCCAACCTAATATAGGAATTAGGGTTTGAACAAGTAAAAGGCTTTAGGGATTAAACCCACAAAGATGCAAAAGTAATCTAAATTTTATTAAAAAAGTCTTAACTTTTACAAAATCCCAAGTAAACTATTTATACTCACAAATCCAAATAAATAAAGGAAAAGAAATAATGATAACCTAATAAATAAAGGAAAAGATAAAACTCTAATTACTTAGTTAAAATCCTATCGACTAAAATATCCCCCGTCTAAAAATAATAAAAGAAATAATAACGATAATAATACGAGACGAATCCTACTTAAACAAATAACCAAAACTAAATAAAACCAAATTTGTCAAAAGCCTATCCGCTTTGTTGCTCCATTGCACGGTCTTCTTTTCCAAGCACGGCCGTATCCGCACTTTTAGCCAATTTTGCGCTCCTTTCCGTCGTTCCTGCTACACGTGCTACATCAATTAAGAGATAGTACTGCTATTATTATTCGGGGTGAGCCTCCGACCTTTGTAGAGTTTCATCCCTTTCTAATTGTAAATGAAATTGAATTTACCGTTTGCTGAATAAAAAAACTACAAACAATATTGATCCAGAAGTATCTATTACTCTGGTACTAGGCCGTGGCAACAATCCAAATTTGATCACATTTACATCATTTTGGCATATATTGACTTAGATTATTTATTTTTATTTTTTTAGTTTGATAATTGACGATAATGCAAAGTGAGTTTTAGTATAGCTAGAAATGTGATATTCAACAATTAACTGGATAAACAGATGTGAGACGCAATTATTCACACAACTGATAATACGAAATGGAAAATAATAAATAAAAATAACACAAAGTATTAAATGTTTACTGTTCAGTTTTAGCAAACAAGGCTTTAATCCAAAAAATGATTTCACTATAAAAAGATCTTATTTACAGAATAAAAACATAAGTAGTGAAATATGAAAAGAATCAAAACACTCAATCAAGTTCTAAATCTAACTATCTATTACTCAACTATGTTGAATAATTCAACAACCAAATAGAGCGAAGAGAAAAGATGAAAATAGAACAAGAACTTGAATAGAAAAGAAAGATATGTGTTCAAATACAAGAAACAACTTCACACACAACCTAAAACAGCACTCTTAATATTTCAAATTCAAAAGTCTCTCTCTGATTTTGCTCTGTAGAAAGCGTAGAAGTGTGTGTATTCTTCACATCAATGATCCGGCTTTTATAGATGCTCAATACGCGAAATAACCTACAAGAAAACAAATATTGACACTAAAAAGAGATAAAGATTTGTTAGATCATAAAAGTTAGGGATTAATACTATATCTACAAATAATAAAAGATATGCACAATAAAGTACTAACCTACCCAGTATTTAAATCTTTTAAAGAAAGTCAAAAATCTAGTTTTCTAAATAAAAACTCATACCACATGGTTTTTGAAACACAAGTCCTACAAGGACTCTTACACTTTCAATCTTCCCCTATTTTGGGCTTTCTGATTAAAACAAAGATTTTGAAAATAAAGCACAAGTAATCAGATCTTACAATTAGCTCCCCCTAAATTATTTGTGTGCCAAGATGTGTAAACACATTCACACATAAAACTTCATATAAACATGTTATACTAAAATTTACAGTTCAAGAAAAATTAGCAACGCCTAAAATATTCAGAGTAAAGTAAAAAATTACTCACCCTATGTAGATTGAGATTGAAGAAATGGGATTGAAGAAATTAGAACTCCCCCTGTGTGACATTGAGGATAAACAAAATTAAGATTAATATTAACAAACTCCCTTAAACGATGAAGTCTCCCATTTGTTCTTCGTCTTGAACCTTATCAGCTCCCCATATGTCAGATTCTTCCTCTGTGTTAGATTTCTCTCCCCCTTTTTTGACCAGAAATAGTAGCCATCAATGTGAAAAGAGAATCCAGTATAAGCCTGAGATGAAGAAATCTAAGCTTGTAAATGATGCAAGGTGGCCTTCAGAAACTAGGATTCGGGTATAAGTGCCTCTCATTGAGCGGCAAATAAAATTGAATCCTCGGATGTAGGTGCAGATGTGAGCACATCTGCACTAACACCAGAGTCACAACTGGAATCTTTAAGCAGCGGGATGTGGAAGTCAATGGAGAACTTCTGCAAATAGGATTAGAGAGAGAGAGCACAAATAGGGTGTGTGTGTGTGTGTTAGTGCAAATGGTGGTGTTACCACAGGTGTTGCCACACTTCCTAAGTGTTATCCGACGCTGAAATTAAATAGTTGCACATTTCTTGAATAACGATTTATATACTAATGTGCAAATATTGTTTGTTAGATTTTTGTATGTAAGTCCAATTTTCAAGATACAATATGGTGGAGTTATGAGCTAGAAACGTGGAGATGGTTGGAAAAAGAAAGTTATGCATAAATGGTGTTTTATGCATAAACTTTCACCAAGGCTTATTTTGTGTCAACAACTTCAAAACGTGGGAAGACCATTTCAAAGGTTGCTAATTCAAAGAGAGTACAAGGTCGAGAAGCTTGAGTGTACAAGGTAGTGATGTGTGGACTTGGGGATCAAGGGAACGATTGCTATTTTTGTGGGATTGACTCCCTCTTTAGCTCAACAACAAGAGTGGAGCTCAAACCACTTTCCTACTCACTCCACACGCCAAGACAGCCCCACGGCTGTTACAATTGAGTAGCCTTCAAGAAATTGAAGACTATAAATATGCCAAGGAGGAGACAATTCAAGATATGTCTTTAACACACCTTCTTGCATAAGAGATAGAGTTCCTCTTGGTTCGAATAGTTCCTTCCTCCCATATATTATTTCATGCTCAAATACTTTGGATTTGAGTGTGTGTTGGTTAGGATAGGAATTCATTCTTTATCTCTCTTGTTCCATTGAGATTACAGTGTAATAGTTATAGGGAACAATTTCGGCTTTGTAACTCATTTCATATAGTGAATATAAAGTATTTCCTAAACGGCTCACTCAAGCTATATAATTTATATAACTTGAGAAAAACAATTTTTGGTATTCTTATCCGCTGCAAACTCTTTACAAAACTGTTTTTCATTTCGAAGTGTGTGTATGATATCTCAAGTGCTATCGTTGGTATTGCCAACATCTTTGATAACACTTGTTATCTAGGCCGTGACAATTTCAATTGGTATCAGAGCCTATCACTTGACATACTAAGTGCTAGATCCAGTGTCATAGCTTATGATCCTGTAAATCCTAACCATAAACGTCTTCCTGTTTTAGATGGTTCGAATTATGCATATTGGAAGATTCGCCTTCGCTCGCATATCAAATCAATTGATCTTCGAGCTTGGCGATCTGTAGTTAATGGTTACTCTCTTCCATTGTTGCCACCAGATGAAGATGGTGACATTCAGGTCAAACCTGAAGATGAGTGGACCAATGAAGAGATTCACCAAGCAAACTACAATGAGAAGGCTCTTAATGCTATTTTTGAGTGGATTGACATACACATTTTTAAACTTGTTCAAAATAGTTCTCACCGCTAAGAAAGCTTGGGATATTTTACAAAGATTTTGTGAGGGTGATTCTAGTGTGCGTGAAAACAAGCTTAGGGGTCTTACTAGCAAGTTTGAAAGATTGAGAATGGGTGAAAGTGAAACTATTTCTTCTTACTTTGAAAAATTGTTTGATATTGCAAATGAGTGTCAACTTTTGGGTGAACTTTTTACAAATAAACAACTTGTTTCAAAAGCAATTAGAACCCTTCCTGAGCGTTTTAATATGAAAGTTTCATCTATTGAAGAGGCTCACAATCTTTCTACTATGGACATCAATTCCTTAATGATCATTTTGAAAAAAATTGAGTCAAACCTTGATGAGCAAAGTGAAGCCTCTAAAGGCAAGAGTGTTGCTTTAAAAGTTCAATCCTCAAGTTTTTCAAATGATGAGGATGAAGAAGTTTTTGAGAAATTAGACGAGGATGCTAGTGTTGCTTTACTTGATAGGAAATATAATTATATGTTAAGAAAGTTTTTCAAATATAATTATATGTTGAAGAGGACATTTCCGTCTACTCAGAAAGCAAGTCCCATGAGAAGAGCATCATCAGATCAATATAGGTCTGATTCTAAGTATCTTGAATCAATTCAATGTCATGCTTGTTCTGGATGGGGTCACTATTCAAACGAGTGTGCAAACACTCTAAGGAAGATGGGGAAGAACATATGGGTATATCTCAGTGACAATGAAGAGGAGGGGACCAATCAATCTGAAGATTCAGATCAAACAGCAATGATAGTCACCATTTGTGACTCAGACACTGAAAGTGTTATCTCGAGTGTTACCCAAGCTGGGATAACACCTGAGACCACATCGAGCAGGTATAACAATTTCAATTTATCTAATGTTGTTTGTTTTATGGGTTCTATTAACATGGATACAGGTAGTTCACAAGAGTGTGAACAAAGTGATGATTTGAGCAAAGATGAGCTCATTTGTGGTCTTAAGAACCTCTACAAGGAATTGCTTGAGAGTGGAAGAAAGAGAACAAGAAGGTGTTGTTCTTGTCCAAAGAGGTTCAAGACCTGAAGGGTGGCATGACTAAGCTGGAAGTCTATCTCACAAAAAAGGAAGATGAGCTGGACAAAGTCAAAGCCAAACTGACTCTAGCCGAGGTCACGTTTAAGAAGCTCAACACGGGTTCCTCCAAATTGGATGAAATCCTTGGGTTGAGTAAACCTCTCAAGGCAGGTATGAATATTCAAGAGTCTTTAAATGCCATTACTTCTACTTTGGCGAATAAGGAAGATAAAATATTTTTTGTTAAAGAAAGGGATACTGTTAAACATCTCTCTTCAAATGAGTCTTCTGACAAAGTGAAAGTATGCAAATATTGTCACTCTACTGGACATTTTAAAAATAAGTGTCAAATTATGTTAAAGAAACAGTCCATTTCCTCGTTGCTACCTGAAGTGTTGCCTAGCACCTCAGATAACACCGGCAGTCAGAAGGGTAATAATCCAAGTGTTAAAGCATGAAAACCTAAGTCTAACCTAAGATTTAATGTTGTTTACACTGCTTTAAAGACTAATGTTGAAGGTTCATGGTATTTTGATAGTGGTTGTTCACGACACATGACGGGAACAAAAATGTTTTTAAAAGAATATGAACCCATTCAAGGTGGTAGTGTAACTTATGGTGGTGGTGGCAAGAGTAACATAGTAGGAAAATGTGTCCTTAATGTACCTGGATTTCCTGCTTTGAAAAATGTCTTGTATGTTGATGGACTTGTAGCTAATTTAATTAGTATAAGTCAACTTTGTGATGACAACTTAGAGGTGAAATTTAATAAAGACACTTGTGAAGTTTATGATAATATTAACAATTGTGTGATGACAGGTACAAGATCTAGAGATAATTGTTATGTAATTGAGGACAAGCAAGTGTGCCATTCGGCAAAAATAGATGACACTACATTGTGGCATCAAAAGTTGGGACATGTTCATTTTCGTAACATAGAAAAGATAGTTAATCTAGATGATGTCAAAGGTATTCCTAGTCTTGATCTTAAACAAAAAATTGTTTGTGAGGATTGTCTCAAAGGGAAACAAATACGTGTTGCCTGTAGTGCTGCCCAACATCTTGAGCAACACACTGGTACAACACATTGTTTTCAACTCTTGCATATGAATTTAATGGGTCTAGTTGAGAAAGAAATTTTAGGTGGCAAGAAATATACTTATGTTATTGTTGATGATTTTTCTAGATTTACTTGGGTATATTTTTAAGGGAAAAATCTGAAACTTTTGAAAAATTCAAAATCTTGCACACTAGGATCAAAAACATGTTTTGTGCTTCAATTTTTCGAATTAGGTCCGATCATGGGAGGGAATTTGAGAATGTTTCTTTTTCAAATTTTTGAGAAAGAAAAGGGATTCACCATGAATTTTCAGCTCCAAAAATACCTCAACAAAATGGGGTAGCCGAGAGGAAAAATAGGACTCTACTTGAAATGACTCATGTGATGTTATTTTCAAAAAGAATTTCGAAAAGACTTTGGGCTGAGGCATTAAATACAGCTTGTCACACGACCAATAGAGTTTTTCTTAGACCCGGCACAGCCATGACTCCATACGAAATCTTAAATGGTAGGAAACCAAAATTTCATTAATTTTATGTCTTTGGTTGTGTGTGTTACATTCTCAATGATCGGGACTACTTAGCAAAATTTGACTCTAAGAGTGAGAAGGCCATTTTTCTTGGATATGCTTCAAACAGTCGTGCATATAGGGTATTTAATCTAAGGTTAAAAACCATCCAGGAATCAATGAACATTGTTTTTTATGATCACTCAAGTATTGCAGGAGAAAGTGTTCAAGAGACACCCTTGGAGCTGTTGGAAGATGTCAGTTCAGAAGGTGATACCACTGATGTTACCACGAATGTCAACACAGAAGCTGAGCAAGGTGTTATCGCTGATGAGATAACACCTCAGATAGCATCTGATTCCAGTGCAGCGAATGAAGATCAAGAAGGGATTGAAACTGAAGTTCGTGATGATATGAGAAGGGATCCTCCACCTAGAATCAGTAGGAATCACCCTACAACACAAGTAATTGGGGAGGTGAATGAAGGTGTACGAACAAGACACAAAAATCCCATTAGTTACCGTGACATGGTGAGGTATGTGTGCATGTCTACCACATACTCAAAGGTAACTCATTCTTGTTTTGTTTTATCTATAGAACCTAAAAATGTGATTGAAGCTTTAGAAGATAATTTTTTAATACAAGCATTGCAAGACTAACTTGATCAATTTTCTCGTAACAATGTTTGGTCTCTAGTACCCCATCCCACAAATACTAATGTTATTGGGACAAAATGGATTTATAAAAATACGACCGATAAATTTGGTAACATTGTTAGAAAAAAGGCTCGTCTTGTGGCTCAAGGCTACACACATGTAGAAGGTGTCGATTATGACGAAACCTTTGCACCCGTAGCTAGAATTGATTCAATTAGACTTTTATTAGCCATAGCTTGTTTTCTCAAAATAACATTGTTTCAAATGGATGTCAAAGCAGCATTTTTAAATGGATACTTAGATGAAGAAGTTTTTGTTGAACAACCAAAAGGCTTTGAAGATCCATCTTCACCAAACCATGTGTATAGGCTTGATAAAGCTCTTTATGGGTTGAAACAAGCTCCACGTGCATGGTATGGTAGGTTAACTAGCTTTTTACTAGAGTATGGTTTTACTAGAGGAGAAGCAGATAGGACTTTATTTATCCTTAATCATGGAAAAGAACTTGTCATGGCTCAAATCTATGTTGATGACATAGTATATGACTCTACATCAAAAACATGTTTAAAAGATTTTGTAGAAGCTATGACATCAACATTTGAAATGAGCATGATGGGGAAACTTAACTTCTTTCTAGGCTTGCAGGTTAAGCAATCAAGTGAAGGGATTTTTATCTCTCAAAGCAAGTACGCAAAGAACTTAGTGAAGAAGTTTGGGTTGGAATGATCAAAGAGCTCAAAAATTCCTATGGGCACATCTCTCAAAATCGGAAAGGATCAAGTGGGAGAAGATGTGGATCCAACCCTATATTGTTCCATGATAGGTAGCCTCCTTTACCTTACTTCTAGTCATCCTGATTTGATGTTTAGTGTTTGTGTATGTGCTAGATACCAATCCAATCCTAAAGTGTCACACCTAAATTCAGTTAAAAAGATCATTAAATATGTTTCTGGAACTAGTGATTTAGGGATTTGGTATAGTAAAGATACTAATACTAATTTAGTAGGCATTAGTGACTCAGTTTGGGCGGGTGATATGGATGATAGGAAGAGTACTAGTGGGAGTTGTTTTTACTTGGGTAACAATTTAGTATCATGGTATAGTCATAAGCAAAACTGTGTCTCTCTTTTCATGGCTGAATCTGAGTATGTTGCAGCTAGTAGTTGTTGCTCACAACTCATTTGGCTAAAACACATGCTAGATGATTATGGACTTGAGAGTAATTCCTTAATTATGTATTGTGATAATTTGAGTGCTATCAACATTTCAAAGAACCCAGTTCAACATTATCGCACTAAATACATAGACATATGTCATCACTTTTTAAGAGACATGGTAGATAAAGGTCTAATTAAAATCGATCATATTGATAGTAAGTATCAACATGCTGACATTTTTACTAAGGCCTTAGACCATGAGAGATTTTCTAGTTTGAAAATATCACTTGGTCTTTGTAATCTCTGAGTCTGTTTGTTAGTGTTACCATTGGTGATGTTAACACTAATGGTAACACTTGTATATTAGTGTTATTTTCCGTCTGTTTATTATTTAAAAAAATAATCTTTTTGTATTCTTGTTAATTTGGTAAGTTTAGTCCTTACCGTGGCACATGCTGACCTTTTTGTTATGGTAGGTCAACACTTAGGTTAACATGTTTTGATAATTATTCCCCTTCGTGTGCTTAAAGTGACAAAGTCACTAATAATTTTATGTGATAAATTAAAAGGCAAAGAGGCAATTTTTTTACCATACTATTCTCTCGAGCTTGAGGCACGGCGTTCGTAGCGACAATGTACTCTTGCCAATAAGAATGTATGAGGTGATTTATGCTTAGTATTAGGGACATGGAGCTCGTTACTACAGTGTACCCTACTTGAAAGGCATAAATCAATAAAACTTTGCACTTGAAATAAGACTCGGGGCAAGGAGCTCGTTACTACGATGCTTTCTTATTTAAAGAAGTGTAATGAAATTTTATAACTAGCAATGCCTCATGTACTTGTAAGTTCGGCTTGTTATGCCTCAAAGTGCTTAAATGAATAGGCTTATTATGCCTCAAGTGCCTGAAAATGGCTAAGCTTGTTATGCCTCAAGTGTCTAAAAATGATTATATTTGTCAAGGGATGTTTATCTTATATGTTATCCTATGTGTTACCATCATTGCCTTAATACATTAGTGTGTGCTATATTAGTTTTTTTTTATTCCTTATTTTTCGAAAATTGTTGATTAAATTCTTAAAATCTGAAAGTTTTTTTAAGAGTTTACGATTTTGAAAACGTCTTCAACAAGTTTCCTTTATTTTTGGGTAAACTTTGTTAAGTAACAAATCCCTATAATTTTGATATTTGTTACTCATTATTTTTGGATTTGCTTACTTCCTTCGGTTTACTTATAATTTTTTTTCGTTCAAATATAAAAAAAAAGAAAAGAAAAGAAAAGGATAATGGCCGGTTGGTTTGTTTTAGTTGTTGTGAGTAGTCTAGGGTGAGTGATTGAGTCCAATCAAAAGAGCTATAATGTAGGGGGAGTTGAGAGTTTTTAGGAGTTAAGTTTTTATCTAGGTTAGGTCTTAAAGGGTCAAATCAAAATTAATTATGTTCCCTATCTATTCCTTAACCTCCTCTCTTATCTTCCTATTACTCTCTAATTTCTCTACTAATTCTCTCCTCACCGTCTCTCTCTCTCTCTCTCTCTCTCTCTCTCTCTCTCTCGCGTTCACTCCCTGTCAGAGCCTTCTTCCATCTCTCCCACAATCTAGGTCTAATTTCCATCTCCAAAATTCTCAAATCCGTCCATGGATTCTCCATAAAAAAACATCACTTAACCAATGGACATTTCTCCGAGTGTTGCCTCACGTGTTACCATGGAGACATCACCTATGATAACACCATCTTCATCTCCTCCTTTAGCCATTGTTGCCTCCGCTGCTCCACTTGCTATGCCTCAGGTAGCTCCAGCTGATGTCCATTCTCCATCGGTTGCACCCAAGGAAAAGAAAAAGAGGAAAACCCCTTCCTCATCACAACTGACTGCTCAAGCTACCAAGAAGAGGACATCCAATAGGATAAGGTCTATCAAGACAAGTCCAACTCCAATACATCGTCAGACCCTGTGGAGATTTCAGAAAGTTCCTTAAGTTTGTCATCAGCTCATGTTTCAGATGAGAATATTGATGCAAACAAGGAGAAGGAACATTCTGATGAGACTCTTGAAGCCTGGTTTGATGATGAAGAGGTACCAATTGCTGAACTTCTAAAAAGAAAGGCAAATGGCAAGGGGAGTATGAGTGATGCCAAGCGTGCTAGCAAGAGTCAGACAACATCTGAGGTAACACCTACTTCTGCCCATACTTCCTCTAAGTCTCTTAAGATTGTTTCTAGTGATCTTGATCTCTTTGAACCCCTCTAATGATGAATTTGTTCAGAATGAAGAGGATAGTGCTTTCCCTAAACCTTTTCTTACCTTAGAGTTCGATAAGAAAGAGAATATGGAATCTTGGTTGAATCACTCTAGTAAGAAATTGTTAAAGGAAAAACACATTGATGAGGATGATCTGAAAAAGAATGGGATTTATCAGTTCTTGGATGATAGGAAGTTTCTAAAGGCCAATAATCATGCTTCTGTCTTTGTTGAAAATGTTGTGAGAAACTTTTTTGCCAATCTACATGTTAATCTAGATAATGAAGGCCCTGAAAAATATGGGAAAGTTTTTGTCAGGGGTAGTGTGTACTCTTTCACTCCAGCCTCCAACAATAAAGCCCTAGGTTTGCCTAATCTAGATGATGAAATTGTGCAGGTCAACTGTGGTGTTATGGCAAAGTTCCTTACCAATAACAAAGTGAAATCTTGGCCTATTAATTCAAGAGAGAAACTTCTAGCCTCTAGACTTACTTCACTTTATGTTGTTTTGCAAAAGTTATGCATTTTTAACTGGCTCCCTACTATTAATGAACCCACAGTAATATTGGAGCAATCAAAAGTGTTGTACAAACTGGGAAAGAATCATAGGATCAACTTTGGAAGGCTTATTTTCAAGCACTTATCTTCTTGGGGTAGGAAGAAAGACATATCCTTTTTCCCTTATCCTTTCTTGATCTTTAAGGTTTTGGTTTCCCAATCTCTTCCCATTGATGCCTCAGAATCCTTCACATTAGAGATTGAATACTATACCATTGATACTCAATTGAAGAAGGGTAATAGGTATACAAAGGATCTTCCATGGGACAAGTCTAAAGACAATGTTGATTCAAGTTCTATGCTTTCTGTTTCTAATGCTTCCCCAAGTGTGCCTTCTGGTGCTGCCCCAAGTGTTTTTGCAGGAACTGATGCTGCTAGTATTCTCTCAAATGTGTTTACTCTTCTGGGCAACACTACACCATCAATCCCAAAGACTACAGTTCTCAACTTTATGCACAAACAGTCAAATGCAATTGGAGAACTTGTTGATCATTGGGTCAAGCTTAAGTAGGAACCTGATAAGTTCATCACTGCAATTTCTTCCCAAATAAGGGGAGAAAGTGCTGCTACAGCTACTAGCGAGGGTGCTACTACAGGTGCTACCACACGTGTTGGCACAAGTGTTGGTGCAGGTGATAGGGAAGGTTATCAAGTTGAAGAAGAGGATGTTGAAGAAGATGAAGATTGAAACCTGAAGGTTGATGTTGCCACAATTCATGGTTAAGGAATTTATTTGGTTTCAAAAACTTGGTTTATGTTTTTGGTGATTTTGTGGTCCTTAAACTATGTGGTGTTTTGAACTTAATACTTAAGGTGGTTTTTGGATATTTGTTTTTGGTACTTTGGTTTATCACTTGCTAACTTAGTTTATTTCTAAACTTTTGGGTTTGAATAAATTAGTTATTTGATAAATCATTGTTTCGATTGACTCCTTGTTTAAGGGGGAGTTAATCTTCATGGAGATGATATGTTTGATGTTTTGATACTATGCTCATGATATGCTCATATTGTCATTGGCTAACGAAAATATTGCAAGGTTGCAGCACATTAAGGTTTGAGAAGAAATGCACAACAAAGGGGGAGTTGTTAGTACAAACGGTGGTGTTACCACAAGTGTTGCCAATACTTCCTAAGTGTTATCCGACGCTGGAAATTAAATAGTTGCACATTTCTTGAATAACGATTTATATACTAATGTGCTAATATTGTTTGTTAGATTTTTGTGTGTAAGTCCAATTTTCAGGATAGAATATGGTGGAGTTATGAGCTAGAAACGTGGAGATGGTTGGAAAAAGAAAGTTACGCATAAATGGTGTTTTATGCATAAACTTTCACCAAGGCTTGTTTTGTGTCAACAACTTCAAAACGTGGGAAGACCATTTCAAAGTTGTTATTGCTGATTAAAATAGAGTACAAGGTCGAGAAGCTTGAGTGTACAAGGTAGTGATGCGTGGACTTGGGGATCAAGGAAGCGGTTGCTATTTTTAGGATTGACTCCCTCTTTAGCTCAACAACAAGAGTGGAGCTCAAACCACTTTCCTACTCACTCCACATGCCAAGACAGCCCCACGGCTGTTACAATTGAGTAGCCTTCAAGAAATTGAAGACTATAAATATGCCAAGGAGGAGACAATTCAAGATATGCCTCTAACACACCTTCTTGCATAAGAGATAGAGTTCTTATTGGTTCGAATAGTTCCTTCCTCCCATATATTATTTCACGCTCAAATACTTTGGATTCGAGTGTGCATTTTGGCTAGGATAGGAATTCATTCTTTATCTCTCTTGTTCCATTGAGATTACATTGTAATAGTTATAGGAAACAAATTCGGCTTTATAACTCATTTCATATAGTGAATATAGAGTCTTGCCTAAGTGGCTCACTCAAGTTATATAATTTATTTATATAACTTGAGAAAAACAATTTTTGGTGTTCTTATCCGCTGCAAACTCTTTACAAAATTGTTTTTCATTTCGAAGTGTGTGTGTGCTATCTCAAGTGCTATCGTTGGTATTGCCAACATCTTTGATAACACTTATTATCTAGGCCGTGACAATTTAAATATGTGTTGCATAAAAGGAGAGAGATAGAGAATGATGAGACGGATGAGATTAAACACACAACTCTCCCTTTCCTTCACACTTAAGGAGTTACAAACCTAGGGGACACGTACCTTAGCTTGAGTGGCCAAACAATTATGAGAAGCAATTCAAATCCTTGGCCCTTCAATTTGCACGGATAATCACCAAAAGATTAGGGATTAAATCACAATCAAAGTTATATCAGATCCCATAATGACAATAAGATATCCGTGACATATCATTTTCACATTTACCCTTTAAAGCAGTTCACAATAATTCTCCTTTACATGCTTGACCTAGAAAACACTTTATTAGGGATATTGTTAATAAAAAACATGTTAAATAAAAAATTTATAAATAATGAAAATAAATAAATAGATATATTTATCGGGCACCTAAGTATGACCTGAAATGCATAATGACTAAAATGATGTTATATAAACAAGTGAGGGGACAGATCTCAGTACAAATGTGGCTTAGGATGTAAGTTACATTTGGGAACACAACTGGTCACTGGAAGCCAATGAGAAATTATCCAATCCACACAACCTTTATAATCCATCCACTCATTTTTTAGTGTGGAAGAAATAAATAATTGGAGCAGCCTCACTTTTCTTTTACCCAAAGATAGCTCTTTATCCGGTGATCTTTTCAAGTTTGATTTCAAACTATTATCTCGAGTATCACTTGATCACACTGAATTGGCTTCATACAGATGGGTGAAACCGTTGTTTCTCTTGACAATAAGGCACCCACTATGAGATATCTAAAAAGAATCAAGTTATCAAAGTACAACATGAACAGGAAGTGCTCACAATCATGTAACAAGTCATGTCAAATATGTAAACAAACAAGTGACCACACTGAGATTGACCGTTCTAATGCATGATATTTTTGGATTTTCTATTTTTTTAAGTTAGTTAATATACAGATGTGTAAATAGATGTGTGCCATCTGTGCCCACATCCTCAAATATCACACAAGCCAAGATAATATTTCCTTAAAGAGGAAAATCTTTCATGATCTATTGCCTTGGTAAATATATCAGTAAGTTTATTTTCAGTACCTATAAATTCTAGACACACAGTTTTTTATTGAACAAGATCCATGATGAAGTGATGTCTAATATCTATATGTTTGATTTTCGAGTATTGGACAGAATTCTTTGATATGTTTAGGGCACTCTTGTTATCATAGAAAGCAATACAAATTTTTCTATTTGTCTCATAATCTGTCAACATCTGATTTATCGAAAGTAATTGAGCCTACAACTTACAAGAGCAATATATTCAGCCTCAGGTTTGGACAAGGACACATAGTTTTGTGTATGACTACACTAACACACATGGTTGTTACCAAGGTATGGACACCAGTGACTAAGCTATTATATCCCACTAGATTAGATACAAACCAAGAGCAACATACCTTGGAATACAAAGATGTATGACTCCACAAACCAGCCAATTTTCTGTGATTTACCTTCTCATTCCTTCTGATTTGCATTGATCATGCATTTCACCAAACTTGGGAAGTGAGGTGATCTTTGTGAATTCTGAATAAAATGTCCTCTGATCTATCAACTGACCCAACCTGATTTGTTTCTAAAATAGCTTCTCCCTCTGAATCTGAAGAACTATCTTTAAACTCAGTTCTTTGACTGGATGTGTGTTCAGATGTGGGAACGGTTGAGTTTACGTCTTTAGACACATCTTTCTGCACATCTGGACTCATATATGTCTGATTTTCCTTTGCAGTGCTTTCCTTATCTCTAACTCTTGTATCAGCAGATTTCTACTCCAATAGGTAATCTGAAACATCATCCTCATTAGTTTTGAGTTTAAGATCAAGTGTATCATCTAATACACCATTAGAAGAACTTAGACAAGACAAATTTTCACAAACCTTATAACAATTGTAGATGATCTCTACCAGTGAGGGCACATGTGTTAGACTCATTGAACACCTCACATATCCTCTTATCAAACTTCACATATAAGTCATCATCACATAACTGGCTTACACTAATCGGATTAGTCCTAAGACCCACCTCTACAAGATACACATTTTAAAGTTTTGGGAGACCTTCAACAACTAAGATTCCCTTACCAACTATTTTTCCTTGTGCCCCATCACCAAAGTTTACTTTACCACCATTGACAGATATGTATTTTGTCAACACATCTTGGTTACCTATCATGTGCCTAGAGCACCCACTATCAAAAAACCAAGGTTCATACACACTACTCTTGAGGGAAGAGTAAACAACATTGCAGATGGCACTGAGAATTTCAACCCACTTGGTTTTAAAAGTCTTAACATGATGACTTCTTGCGTGTACTCTCGGATATGTATCAGGATGTATATACATCTTAGTACACATTCTGTCGTACATCTGAGATTGGTTCACACATCCTTATTTCTTTTCATCTTTCAACTTGTAACATAAGGGATGAATGTCCCCATGAGCAAGGCAATAATGACATATGTAATGTCTTCTCCTAGTTTTTTTTGTGACTTAAAATTGGTTTCTCTTCAGATTTTGAAACCTCACCACCCTCTTTAACAAATTTGAAATTTCCAAAACATATACCTGATTGTCCAGTATTACCAAAAGAGAGAGCTTCATCAAGTCTCATTTTTCTAGTGTTCAATATGGTTAGAGTACTCTCAGCTTTCTCAAAATCAGATTTAACTTTTTCAAGTTCAACTTCTTTCTTAGTGACACCTCAAGTTTAGCAATGAAATCCTTTTGATCGTCATTTTCTTTTGAAAGCCGAGCATTCTCATTTTCACAGACATAAAAATTTTCAGTAAGAACTTTTTTACCTTGGCCATTACCTCAAACTTATCCATACGTTTGATCCAATCAACATAAAGCTCCTTGTAGGTCTCAAAGAGTTCTTTATAGGGGATGTCATGACCTTCATCATCAAAATCTCATTTTATAGAGAAACAATTGAAGGTTTGCTTAGATGTGAGGTCAGATGTGTACACATCTGTATCAACATCTATCTCCACATCTGAATCAGCTTCAGAAAACACTTCTTCCTTTGTACTTGCAGTGTAGGCATTAAAAAAGACAGATGGAGATTCAAGCACAGAGATGTTAGTAAATACTTCATCATCCTCACTATCACTCAGAGTAGCAGTGTAACTCATTCCTCTTTTCTTAAGTGTGGTAGCACACTTATTAGCAAAGTGAGCATATCCATGACTTGCCCTACATTGCACAAATTCGGGGGTTTTCTTGTTATCAAAACTTTTTTTAAACCCCCCATCAGGATTATTTTCTTATTTCTCTAAGTCCTGAGATGCTTTTCTAGAAAACCTGTTTCTTCTTTTGGTATTCAGGATGAAGTTAAATTTCTTTGTGATTGCATCCATATCATCTTCCTTAATATTAGACTCATCAATTTTAGAGAAAACGTTAGTTATTTTCTTTGGAATAGCTGCAGAACTTTTAAGGGCAACACTTATTGCCTTATTCTTTTGTTGAGCTTCAAGATTATGCTCAAAAATAGTTAGGAATACAACAATTTTGTATAAACCTACAGTGTTGGTGTCATGGGTTTCTTCAATTACAACTTTGATGTTAAACCTTTCGGGCAAAGTCCTTAAGATTTTGCTGACTAATCTAGCATTTCAAATGGACTCTCTTATACTAGTGCATTCATTGGAGATTTCAATAATTTTATCAGTATAAGAGATAATATCTTATGTCTCTTCCATCCTTAATATTTCAAATTTATCCATTAAAATTCTAATTCTAGTGCATTTAACACTATACCCTCACACTACATTTGCAAAATATCTCATGCCTCTTTAGTCACACTCTCATTAGTGATTAATTTGTACATATTACCAGAGTTATGACTGGATATTGCACCTATAGCCTTAGAGTTGTAATTTGCCAAATAGATTTCATCAATAGTCTTGCCTCAGGTTTTCTTTTAAAAACTGACTCACCGCTACCTGATAGGGGTGGTTCGATTGGTATACCGGTTGTATTTTACGTATACCATGTACCAACCAAGTATACTTTGGTATACAAAAATATTTATCAGTACCAACCACAAAAGTCGTATACCAAGTTTATTGGTACCGTTGGTACTTGGTTGGTACCGTTGGTATTCGAATATATCAAATGTAGCGAAGAGAAAAAAAATGCATTTATATATTGTTTTTGTTAGATTTTCTTTCAACTATAAAGAGCAAAACATTATAACATAAAAAGATGTATCAAAAAAAAATTATAAAGTTTTGAAACTAAAAAAAATAGTACAACGAAAGTATTGAAAATTAAACAATACGGTGATTAAACGTAATATACTAATAAATGCAACAGCTCCGAAACCAAAAGATCACAATCGTAAATTAGTTGATGTTTGAGAGTTCCAATTCCCCTCGGCTCCTTCAAAAGCTGAATAATAAGAAAAAAATTATTAGAATAACATTATGAAAAAAGGTATAACATTGTCACATGAAAACTGAAAGGCAACACAAAAGAACATTTGACTATAATTTAACAACCCTGCGAGTGGAAATAAATGAGCACATACAAAAAATCATATGCTAAAAATTATCTAACATCAAATTTTATGTAAACTAACATCAGATTTTATGTAAATTATCTATCATTTCATCTGGCAAAATAAAGAAGGAACCAAAGATGATCAAATTGGAGCTCTAAACATGAAGTGTGACAAGCATTACTGCTAAAAAGAAATATTTTACCATTGCAAGCAGCTAATGAACATTTACTGAGATAGTGGGAAAATGATCAAACTAAGCATCTCATAGTTTACATAATCATCCAGCTTCAACTTTCTCACATCAACTGATACTAAACCTCACAACTTTTCATCACGCACGTGACTGTAAATACACTACTTCCCAAATCAAAACTTTCAAATCCCAGTTCATTCCTACGGTTCCAAAGCCTACTACTTATAAAGCTTTTACACCAAAACCATTCAAGGTGCAAACATAAGCTTCATGCAAACCAACATTGCCCATGAAACAAGGGATAAATTTTTTTTGTGAAGTAATGTATACCTTAACATAATTTAGGTAATGATATTCAAAGTGATCCAGGAGAGAAAACATCACACATGTCCAAAAGATATGGGCCAGAAAAGGGCAGCGACATAGCAACAGTAATGTGAGACAGTCCAGTAGTAGGGGAAACTTTGAGCAATAAATTGTTTTGACTCGAGATATATTGGGTTGATGGCGTATATGGATTCGAAGCCCTATGAGTCTAGTTGCTAAGGATACTTATTTTCTTGTAAAAGGAAAGGAACACAAAAAATAAATTTATTTTGGGACAAAGGATACTTATGACTTATTTTCAAGAATCATGTTATACATTGCAAGTTAGGCCTTTTTCCAGAGAAGTGTACAGCCTTTAAACAAACTGTACAATTGACTTCAGCCTCTTACTATTATAAAATAATCCTAAATCAAAAATTTGAAAAAATCATACCATTTTCTCAAATATTGAAAATTATATTTTTACCACAACCCAAGCCCTAAATCAGTAAATCCAAGCCCTAAACTAGTAAATCCAAGCAAAAAAAAAAAAAACCAAAAATCCAAAACAAAAACCAAATATCAAACCCTAAACAAAACATGAATGTTGACTATTGACTGTTGACTGTTGAGGGTTGAGACTCGAGACTGTTGAGGGTTGAGACTCGAGAGTAGAAAACTTACCCTTTAGAAGGGGAGGAGGCGTGCGGTGGGAAGTTTCGGCTAGCGGACTAAGGTGGTGGCCCACTGGCATCGCGAAATGATGGATCACGGCAGAGAGAAATTGAGTCGCCCCAGAAGGAGAGAAAGTGAGAAACGGCTGTTGAAATTGAAGCTTTGAAAATTAGAATTAGATTTTAGGTTTAGATTTTTTTTTTTTATGTTATATATAGATTTGGAGTGTAAGTTTAGCAGAGTTGGAAGTAGGGAGACAGGGGCGGTCACATTTTATAGAAATATTGTACAAGCATCTGAGTTTTTTCGCTATCTAGGATCCATTATCCAAAAAGATGGAGAATTAGATGGAGATGTGGCTCATAGGATTAAAGCAGGTTGGTTGAAGTGGAAGAGTGCCACAGGGTTTCTATGTGATCGCGGCATGCCCAATAAATTAAAGGGAAAATTCTACCGCATGGCAATTAGGCCGGCATTGCTTTACGGCACCGAATGTTGGGCCGTGAAACAGTGTCACGTGCATAAGATGAATGTGGCGGAGATGCGTATGCTTCGATGGATGTGCGGTCATACAAGAAAGGATCGATTGGGAAATGAGGTGATCAGAGGTAAAGTAGGAGTTGCGCCCATTGAGGATAAAATGAGGAAAAATCATCTAAGGTGATTTGGACATGTGAGAAGGAGACCGAGTTGATGCACCGGTTAGGAGGCCGAAACAGTGGAGAAATGATAAAATGGCGAGGGGTAGGGGAAGACCCAAACAAACTTGGATTAAAGTGATTGAAAATGATATGAGTTTACTTGGAGTGGATGAAAGTATGGTATTGAAGAGGTCGGAGTGAAGGGCAAAAATTCATGTGGGGGTTGATTTTTTATTATTATTATTTTTATTATTTATTTATTATTATTATTACTATTTTTTATTGTTATTGTTATTGTTATTTTTATTATTATTATTTTATTATTATTATTATTTTTTTTTCCAACAACCTTTTTACACGATGACATATGAGGATTCATGTTAGCCGACCCCAAATTATTTTGGGACTAAGGCTTTGTTGTTGTTGTTCTTGTTGTTATATATATATATATATATATATATATATATATATATATATATAATATTTTTTAATAAATAAAGTCGATACACCGGTATACCAACCGAAGTCACTATTGCGTACCATGTACTAACCAATTAGACACAATTGGTACGGTACTACCGTACCAAGAGTTCGGTATGCCGACTTTTTGTACCAATTATAATTGGTACGGTTGGTATACGAGTTGGTTGGTACGCACGAGTACAACTTACCACCCCTACTACCTGACGCATGCTTCTCTTCCACCCTGGGTGGTTTCCATGTAACAAGGATACTCATTCATTCATGCCCTTTCATCAATTGATTTGAAGTAGTTGCGCATTTTGTACTTTCAAAAACAGTAATTAGTACCATCCAAAACTAGAGATCGATTCTGATGAAATGACTACACTTTCTGGATCTACACTCAGTGAACTCGAGTGTTGGATCTGATATTAATTGAAAGTTTTAGAATAACTAGGAATGTGATATTCAACATTCAGAGGATCAGATGTTTGTACAGATTTGAGACACAACTATTCACACAATCGATAATGCGGAAAATAATAAATAAAAATAATACAAAGTATTAAACGTTTACTGGTTCAACTCTATCAAAAAGGCTTTAAGCCTAAAAATGATTTCACTATAAAAAAATAGTATGATTTTCATAATAAAAACCTAACTAGTTAAAAAGGAAAAGAATCAAAACATTCAATCAAGTTCTAAACCTAACTCTTTGTTACTCAACTATGTTGAATAATTCAACAACCAAACGGACATAACATAAAAGATGAAAATAAAACAAGAACTTGAATAGAAAAAAAAGATGTGTGTTCATATATAATACATAACTGCACACACAAACTAAAACAGCACTCTCAATATTTCGACTTCAAAAGTCTCTCTCTTTGATTTTGCTTTGTATAATGCGTAGAAGTCTGTACGTTCTTCACATCAATGATTCGACTTTTATAGATGCTCAATATGCGAATTAACCTACAAGAAAACAAAGATTCGCTATAAAAGAGATAAAGATTTGTTAGATCATAAAAGTTAAGGATTAATAATACACAATATTTTGGGGGAAACTAGTTTCTCCTTAAGTTATAGAAAGTCCTGTTTTATAAACTGTTCCTAAATATTCGCTAACTACTTGCAAGTAGAAAAAAAGTGGACTTTTTATAATTTACGGAGAAACTAGTTTCTCCCAAAACTTGCTCTTAATAATATATCTACAAATAATAAAAAATGTGCACAATAAAATTCTAACCTACCCGATATCAAAATCTTTTTAAAAAAAAGTCAAAATCTTGTTTTCTAAATAAAAACTCACACAACATAGTTTTTGAAACACAAGTCCTAAAAAGACACTTACACTTTCACAAAGGAACGTGACAAATTTTATTTTTATTTTTTTGAAACATGTATTTTGTTTGAGTTTTATCATAATTGATGAAAATGCATAGGACCATATCAAACTATTTTTTAGTTTTTCTTTTTAGCAAACAACAAATTCAATTACATTCATAATTACTCAGCTTCTATTATTATTCGTGGTGAGTGTCTGGCTTTTTTTGAATTTTATCTCTTTTTTAATTGTGAATGGAATTGAATTTATCGTTGGTTACAAAAACGAACTACAAACAAAATTGATCCAGAAAAATCAGAATTTGATCACATTTCCATCATTTTGGTATATATATGACTTAGATTAGTTGTTTTTTTTTAGTTTGATAATTGATGATAATGCAAAAGAACGTGACAAATTTTATTTTTATTTTTCTGAAACATGGATTTTGTTTGAGTTTTATCATTGATGATAATGCAAAGGGCCGTAACAAACTATTTTTAATTTTTTTTAACAAACGATAAATTCAATTTTATTCACAATTAGAAAAAAAAAATGGGAATCCACAAAGTTCAGAGTCTTACCCCAAATATCAATAGTAGTTTCACATCTTAACCTACAACAACGATATTATAGATTTAAATATTGAGACGTTCGGATTACACTTCAAAAAAAACTTGGACACTACCTCAATCCGACATTTACGAAATTCCCTCTCGAATAATATTTTGCGTTGAACACTTAATATACAAATTTCGGGTTGACGAGAAAACGTCAACCGTAGATTTCAAAATCCATAAACCAACCTTGTGCATGCAGAATAAAGAGAGCGATCGGATCTACACACTTTTATTTTTAAAAAGTATATTACAAAAGTAACCAAAATCCATGTTAGTTAATTTTATATTAATTTTTCTACAAACTTTTATTTTTAAAAAATTAATTAAATTTATATTTATAAAAATATGTCAAAATTTGATTGAGTTGATTCTGCAAAATAAAGGGAGCAATCGGATCTACACACTTTTATTTTAAAAAATTATATTACAAAAGTAACCAAAATCCATCTCAGTTAATTAATATTTATTTTAGTAACCAAAATCCATGTTAGTTAATTTTATATTTATTTTTCTACACACTTTTATTTTTAAAAATTTATTTAAATTCATATTTATAAAAATATGTCAAAATTTGATTGAGTTGATTATGCGAAATAAAGGGAGCGATCAAATCTACACACTTTTATTTTTAAAAAGTATATTACAAAAGTAACCAAAATTCATGTCAGTTAATTTTATATTTATTTTTCTACACACTTTTATTTTTAAAAAATTAATTAATTTTATATTTATTTTATGACAGTTTCTGACTGTTGGATTGGATTAATCCTTGCCGCTTTTAGTCTCTTGTCAATAGGATTTTAGAAACCGCCTAATATTAGCCGTAGGATCTTAACAGTGAAAACTAATCTAAACAGTGAAAACAAATCTAATGGTTAAAAATAAAGAGGAAAATATTTTAGTACCTAAAATCCATGTTATTTAATTTTATATTAATTTTTCTACACACTTTTATTTTAAAAAAAATTAATTAATTTTATATTTATAAAAATATGTCAAAATTTGATTGAGTTGATTCTGCGAAATAAAGAAAGCGATCGGATCTACACACTTTTATTTTTAAAAAGTATATTACAAAACTAACCAAAATTCATGTCAGTTAATTTTATATTTATTTCTACGCACTTTTATTTTTAAAAAATTAATTAATTTTATATTTATTTTATGACAGTTTCTGACAGTTGGATTGGATTAATCATGGCCGCTTTTAGTCTCTTGTCAATAGGATTTTAGAAACCGCCTAATATTAGCCGTAGAATCTTAACGGTGTAAACAAATCTAATGGTTAAAAATAAAGAGGAAAAGAAACCGTTCAATGAAGACCGTTGGATGAGGTAGTTATGGGCAAATCCTGACCACTCTTTATACCTAGTCAATAGACGGTTATTGTATACTCCCTCCGTCCCATAAATCTTAAGAAAACTTTCCATTTTGGGCGTCCTATAAGTCTTAAGAATTCCCAAAATGGAAACCTTAAATCATTATTCTCTCCACTCATTCTCTCTCCTACATTATTTTAATACTCACAACACCATTATAATTTACTATTCCCTCCACTCATTCTCTCTCCTATTTAATTTTTCACATCACAACACTTCTTCCACTCATTCTCTCTCCTAATACTATAATAATATTCCTTAATTCTCGTGTCATTTCACTTTTTCTTAAGATTTATGGGACGGAGGGAGTATTAGATTATTATTTATGTTTTACATTTAACTAATCAATTAAATATGCAGGAAAGGATTTTCGTGCCATAATTAACAAAAAGTATAACTGAAAATGTAAAAATTTAACAAAACATTTATTAATGTTTCTTAAACTATGTAATTTTATCTTCTTGATGCCAAACATAATGAAGCGGAGGAAGTACCAAATTAAAGGCAGCCAAGAAAATACAAAAGGTAATAATAGAGGCTAACAATTGGTACGAAAAAGCTTTTTTATATATTAATTAATAATAAGTGACAATGAAATAACACATCTACATCATTTTGATCAACAAGGCAAGCCATGACCATTTTGATTTTTGAAACATTTCCCATGCCATCCATTTGAGCAATTCATAAGGATCACATAATAATCTAAGCTGTCACAGAAGTCTCAACCACAACCTTGCCTGAATAACCTCCATCACTTATTATCTTATTGTCAGCTTCCCAAAGCTCTGGAATGGCTTCCCTAATATTGTGGATGCTTTCTAATGCATAATCTGCTCCTTTACATCTGTTTGATGTCCCCACCAACACCGTATCGAGCCCAACTCGCTTTCCCGATTGAATGTTTCGTACACTATCCTCAAAAAACAGCTGAAAAAACAAACGTATTAGAAACTCTATTACAAAACACGAGTGCACACACACATGTGTGTGTGCGTATAATGTTTACTAAGTAATACTATAGTCACAAAATCTTACTCACAAACTATGTTGTCAATGAATGATTGGATGTTGTATTTGCAAGTCCCACTGCTCATTGATTCAACATCCAATCAATTTTTGACAATTGTGGTTGTGGCCAAGATTTTGTGATTTTTTTTTTGTCCCTAGCATTGCTCATGTTCAGATGGTTGGGATTAGCATCTTACTGTTCTTTGAAGGTCAATGTTGCCAATCTTGAGGGCTTTCTCTATGGCATCTTCTGATGGTTTGCAAACAATAGGTGTTTTTGGTAGGCCTAACGGTGAGTTTGCTTGAGAAAAATGACCAATAATGTCGAATATTTCGTTTCTGCCATTAGGAGTTGTATTAGGGGATGAAGTTGTGCCCATGAACTCAATGTCATCTTCATCGTCAGATACGGTGCTCTTGTGGGTGGGATTGAGAGTTTCAAAACATATGATTCCTTCGAAACAATCTTCCAATCCAAGTCTACTTAGAGCTTTAGCAGCATGGATCTTGTCCGCATTCGTGAATATCTGTTTCACAAAACAAATAAAAAAATCAGGTTAAATTAATATGTGTGAACTCATGATGTTATGCATTCAATTTGGATAAGGGACATACCACTTTACGAATAGGTAGGCTGAGCAAAAGAGTTCTTAAAACAGGGTCGGGCTTCAAATTCTCATATGGTAATCTTCCATGAACAAAGCTGTGAAATAGGGAAACTCAATCAGCTTGCTAATATACAAACTAATTCGACCGAATTTGAAAAAAGAAACAAAAATCAACCACTTGTGCCTAAATTCTGGCCAGATTTGCTCACCTGTGGTATTCATCGTAGTCAAAGTCATAGCCAATTGCCTATAAACAAAGGAGAAAGCATTTATCAAACACCAACTTATATTTGAAAATCTAACCGGATAATACAAATCAAAAGTAAACATATATATACCCTGAGACCAGCCATTGTTGTGCCATAGTTCTTGTAAAGTAAATTACAGAGATCAGCGGTTTTGTTGTTATCAATCCCAAGTTTTTCAACCATATAATCTGACAATATTACAGGTCAAAATTTCAGCTAGAAGTTGCATATAATACTACACCACGAGACACAAAAATATCAATGAATCACATACCTTTGATGTTCTGCAGAACTGCAGTAGCCAGTCCAGCGCTAAAGGGGTAAAGGGTATCATCAAGATCTGGAAATTCATACAAAAATCACGTAATTAATCAACAATTATATTATATAATGCAAATTCCATAACGCAATGTTAGTTAGGTAACCTTACCAAAGAGAAGGCAGTCATATTTCTGCCTCTGAGCCTGCCTGTATTGGTTCTCGAATTCCATCTTCATCTAGAACAACTTGAGTAAAGAACGAAATGTCGTGAGCAATACAGACCAAGATAAATCAAAACCACATAGTCTAATTCGCATATTAAGCTTCATTCTCAATCTAAATTTTCTCATTGTTCAAGAAATTTTGTATTTTCTCAAGAAAATTCTTTGATTGGATAATTATGCAGCTTCATCCACTTAGGGTAAACCTTTTTGAAGTGATTTGAATGGACAAGTTTACAGCTGCAAACATACAGAGACAAGAATGGTGGACCAACTTGTCAACGTGGCAAAAAATAAAAAACGTATCTTTTTCACTAAAAAGAGTTGCCCACAAAAAAAAAAAAAAAAAAAAAAAAAACCTCTAGCTACAAAGACAAATCATTAAAAAGTCATTAATTTAGGAGAAGCCCTTCTTAATTGCTAACTTTAGTTTGACCAAACACATAAAAGTCAATCACATCTGCAACAACAAAAAATGTTGGCTTCATAACAGTTGTTCAGCATTTCAAAATATAAGCTTGAACACACATATACATATGCATATATGAAAAAATATACTCCCCCGTCCCAAAATGAATATCCAAATTTGCTCTAGTTCATCTAGGGACAGAGGAAGTATATAAAAAAGAAAAAAAAAAATCCCTTTTGGAGTCATCATTGAACAACAAAAGGCGCTTATCTGGATGTTTATAAGTATAAGAAGCACATGAATAAATAATTCCAGAAATCCCATTTCTTACTATAATTAACGTGAATTAGGAACTAGAACATAAAAAATAACCCAGATTGATTATTGATTATTAAATTTAATACCATTCTAAACAGTCCAAGGATCACATTTATAAACCCCCAATTGCACCAATTTTGAGGAGGGTTTCAAGGTAAAGCTTTAATTTTTATCAATCAAAACCATTAAAATCTCAAAACCCATGTCACAAATTCTCCATTTTTGCATTATAATCAACCAAAACTAGAACTCTAATTCATCAACAAGGGTTAAAATCTTGAAAAGGGAAACCCCATTGGATATTAAAAAAAAAAAAAAAGAAAGAAAGAGAAAAACTTCAAGAACAGAACGTACCGGGAACAAATGATGGCTATGGAAAACAAAACGTAGGATGATTCTAGAAAGAGAATGTTATATGAGAGAGGGAGATTTGGAAGGAAAGGGGGAGAAAAAATTGAAGCGGAGGTTGGGCTTAAATAGCCAACCGTTGAGTGTCTTATTAATTTTTATTTTACTTTATTGAGTTTCAAAATTAAATAAAGTGCGGTTATATCATATTAACTGGCATATGCTCGTGTCCAAGGTTACGTGAGTGTTTTTTTTTTTCTATTTTCTTTTAATTTAAAAAAAAAAAAATTTAAGGACAAATATGTCGCACGACATACTAATTTTTTTTATTTTTTTTTAATGTAGAGCTCTTTTTACAAAAATTCAAATTTTAGGAGGGAAAAATTATTTTTGAAAATTAATGTCATGTATGTCGCACGACATAAGTAAATTTTTTTTTTTTAAGGGCAAAACGAGAAAGGAAGTGAATAGTGAGGGCAAAATGATAACTTCCGCGGGTGAAATTGTTCATAAAACTGTTCACACTCCGGTTGCATTTATACTATAGATTGAATGAGTTTAAATCGTGGTTGTTTAAATAATAATTTTTGTCAAGTAGGGTTCTGAAATTCGTACTTTGTGGACTCAATTATTCAAGAAATCCCTAGTTGGTCCCTTTGAAATTTTGAATGTGTCCCTATACTTTGTATAATTATGGTAATGACCCAGTTAAGTTCAATCAGTTTTTCTTAGTTGAATCGAATCACATAATGAATGGGGAGTCAGGTAGTTATGTTGATGTGAAGAAGAAACATGATTTTTCAGAATTCAACTAACTAAATCATTTTAACGGGGATAAGTAACGGATACAACAATACAACAGAGGATGCGTTGTGTCATTGAATTAATATGAAATTTGGTCATTTCACACTTAATTTAAAAAATTCGTCAGCCAATTCTCAAAAATGGAGAATTTGAGATGATTTTTATAGATGCCCAAAGTAATCTCGATTGTTGGTCTATAAATATGAAACATAGGGGTGGTTCGGTTGGTATACTGACTGTATTTTACGTATATGATGTATCAACCAAGTATGAATTGGTATACAAAAATATGTACCAGTACCAACCACAAAAGTCGGTATACCAAGTTTATTGGTACGGTTGGTACTTGGTTGGTACGGTTGGTATTCGAATATACCAAATGTAAACATAGACAAAAAAAAATGCATTTGTAAATAGAGAAATCGATTAAGAAGAAGAAAATGTAGCGGTACTCTTTGAATTGAAAGATTCCATCCTATTTCAAGTTCAATCATAACTGATAAAAATTAATAAATAACAATCCAATAATATATATTTATGTTTACAGAAAAGTTGAGACTAAGAAACTGAGAAACGGAGAATTCAGTTTCTACCCCAATCCAAGCCCAAAAATCAGTAAATTCAACTATCCAAGCCCTAAACCAGTAAATCCAAGCAAGAAAAAATCAAAAATCTGAAACAAAAACCAAATATCAAACCCTAAACAAAACATGAATGTGACGGTTGAGGGTTGAGAGTTGAGAATCGAGAGTAGAGAACTTACCTTTAGAAGGGGAGGAGGCGTGCGGTGGAAAGTTCTTGGCCAGCGGACTGAGGTGGGAGGAGGCGCACCGGCGTCGAATGATGAATCACAAATCGGCAATTGAATCGCCAGAAGGAGAGAAGGAAGAAAGGGGTCACGGCTGTTGAATTGAAAATAGATTTTAGGTTTAGATTTTTTTTTTATGTTATATTATTATATATAATAATAATTTTTAATAAATAAACTTGGTACACCGGTATACCAACCGAATTCACTTTTGCGTACCAAGTACCTACCAATTAGACATAATTGGTACGGTACTATCATACCAAGAGTTCGGTATACCGACTTTTTTAACCAATTATAATTGATACGAATTGATATACGAGTTGGTTGGTACGGACGAGTAAAACTTATCACCCCTAATAAAACTAATAAAACATGCTTAATTTTTATTTATTAGGTGAAACGAAGCAATAAATTATCATTTTATAGCAATCACAAGTAACGTGCGATGAAAGTTGATGGGTCAAATAAGTTAAAAGGGCTTAAGGGCTTAAAATAGTAAAGATGCTGAGTTTTGGTTCCACATCTAGACTTCTAGTGGCCATTTCATACATCAAGAAGATGAGCAAATCTAACAAAGAATCTTCGAGATGACAAACATCGGCATTTAAAAACTAGGGAATAATTTCATAACTCACCCTTGATGTCTGTCAAATTTTAATACATACTTTTTTCTTTATATTAAATTTTTTCTACCTTAATCATAAATTTTGGAGAAAATTTCATTTTTTTCATCGTACTTTGGGTCGTGTTTCATTTTTACCAACAATTTTTTTTTATTTTTCTCATCGTACTATAAACACGGTGTCCTTTTATACCCATATATATTATTTAGACCCAAATTTATTTTATTTTTATCATCGTACTACAAACAATATTGTTATTTTTAACCCAAATTTGTTATAAAATGACACCATTATTTAAAATATGATTGTAAAAATGAAAAAAATAAATTTGGATGATAAAAGTGAAACACATACCAAAACCAAAAGTGATGAAAAGAAATAAAGTTTTCCCTACTAATAATAGTAAGTGTGATAATTATTATAAAAAAAAAAAAGAAAAGAAAAAAATGTGAACAAGTAATTTCATATTAACAAAACTACAATAAAATAAATGGCCAATTCCCAAATCGTCATTCATTTTAATGGAAATGACCATCAAGGATGTGCATTTTGAAAATTTATCACCAAGTCATGTACTTTTAGATTGACATGGGTGCCCTTGACAATTTAACTGAAATTACACGCGTGTCATTCATTTAATGACGTGGCACGCTTTCATCCAGCCCCCTTGGGCTTTTTCTCTCTCACCTTTTTCTTTATTTTTTCCCCAAAATACTTTAATATAAAATATTTTAAGATATAAAAGTCAAAAAATAAATCTAAAACCACAGTTGTATTCGTATCGTTAAAACGATCAAACTAGTAGTATCAACATATAATCTGAAGCAAATTTGAGAAGTTTACTGTTGTTTTTTACAAGTTCACAGTTACTTGTTTACAGTTTTCCAAAAATAACTTAAAGAAGTTTACAGTTGTTTAGTTAATTTCATAATCTCTGCATGAAAATGACTATCATTTACTTAATTCACATTTATTTTTAGTTAAATTCACAGTTGTGTAAAACACCTTTTTGATGACCTATATTTGGGCAATTTTATGAGATTTTTTTGACACATTTGTTAAGTTCAAAGTTGTTTTTAGTTAAATTCACAATTGTTTTTAGTATTTTATTACCTCGATTTTTGCAATTTTTTTTTTGAGATTTTTGACATATTTGTTAAGTTCACAGTTGTTTTAGTTAAGTTCACAATTGTTTAAGTTCACAATTATTTTTAGCCTATTATGTGCTCTATTTTTTATTTTATGAGATTATTTGACATATTTGTTAAGTATACAATTGTTTTAGTTAAGTTCACAATTGATTTAGTTAAGTTCATAATTTTCGAGCCACTTAAAGAGCTAAGAGAAGGGGCACTTGGATTTTTTCAAGAAAAAAAAAACATCACCTGTTTTTTCCTCCATTTTGCTTCGAGAATTTAACATACCTATACCACTACTAGTATTATCCCTGTATGATTTACTTATTTTTATCTTAATCCCTTACAGACCAAAAGACAAACACCTGAACATGAAAAATTGAATATGAATTGGACTTGGGTGTAAATTATTTAGAGTGAAATAACCCTTCCATTTCCCAAGAACATTTTCAGTTCATATCGTTTTCAACAAACAACCGTAATTTGCAAACATATCCTTTCAAGAGACCAAACCAAAAATTTTCATGAAAACCATTATTTTTTAATCAGCCTATTAAATATACAAATAAGCTGACAAAGAACGAACTGAGAGAAGTGAAACTCAAAAGCCAAGGCAGCATAAGAAAAGTATTATATCTTTATTCTCTCTTTTTGTAGAAACCCTAGACCATCTGATCGTGATTCACGAACAAATTGGAGATGACGCATAGATTTGAGGGAATGTGTCGACGACAGCGAAGGGAGGAGGGAAGAGACGGAGGGAAGTGGGCTCTTTCGAGGACGGAGGTGGGTGAAGGGAGGGGATCGCCGAAGATGGGGAAGGGGAGGGGTCACCGGAGGAGGGGATGGGAAAGGTGGTAGGAGATGGGGAATGGGTGGTCGGAGATGGTGAGGGAAGGGAGGGAGACGAGGAAAGATATAACATGCATGTGTTTATGTGAGAGTAGTTTGGGTGTCATTAAACTAACAAGTGATTAGGTGAAATTTTGATAATTATGTTGAACTAGGCGTTTAAATTTCAAAATCCTTATTTTAATTGGTCGATTGTATTAGAGTGAAGGACTTTACGATAATTTTTCCTAAAATAAAACAATACATGATGAATGTAACATGAATGTAACGCAAATGATAGTCATATTTCACGTGGATCAAGTTATATCTCTCTTATATATGATTATTTACTTCATAAATTAAGGTGTGAAATAATTATATGAGCTAGTCAAACCTAAAAGTATACTTAATATGAATTATTTACTTAATAAATTTAAGTTAAACTAGTTGAGCTTAAGTTAAAAGTAAACTCATATTAATTTTATCTACACCTTCCAATAATTAAGGTGTGAAAATATTGTATAAGCTTCTCAAGCATCAAGGCCGCGTTTCCTTAGGACTAGAAAAGAAAAATATATAACAAAAATAGAAAGCTAAATAACAAAATAATGCTGGCAATGGCAGGTCCTTAAGTGTTTACACTAGGAAGTAGGAACGTTCTCATTGATTGTGTCATAGAAGAAAAAAATGAAATAAATAAAGGAATTTGTTCTGTGCCTTCACATTTTTCTCGAACAAAAAGAATATTTATTTCTATATGTTCGGTGCATTGAACAAAAAGAATATTCATATCTATATGTTTGGTGCATTGATGTTGCACCAGATTTCCCAATAAATATATAGCATTAACGTTGTCACAGTACACCAATTTAGCATGATTTATAGGACAATGGAGCTCCAATAATAAATTATGAAGCCAATACGACTTGGATATCACATTGGCGACCCCCCTATACTCAACCTCGCCACTGGAACGAGAGATGATAGCTTGCCGTTTGGCGGACCAAGAAATCAGATTGTTACATATAAACACACAATAACCGGAGGTGGAGCCCTGTGTGTCGAGACAACTACCCCAATCTGCGTTGATGTAATACACTAGAGATGTGGTGACCAACTGATGAAAGAACAGCCCAAGATATACAAAATATTAGTAGTCATCTACTAATATTCTAACAATAAATACATCTAGGGCGGATATTTTGTTTATACGTATTTATATTACATCTGTTCCAAAATGTATAATAAAAATAGGGGTTTTTACCAATAGCATCTTGAGATGTGATGTAATTTATCAATAAAAACAGAAATTTTCAAAACTCGTCAATAATTATCTACTTTGTTCAATTTGGGTACTCGTACTATTTAGTAACGTCAATTGGCTAAGGCTGTTAATTTATTTTTTAATTTGTGGGCGGGTTTATCAAAGAAATAAAAGAGGAGTATCTACTTTGTTGCAGACATGGGGCCATAGTAACTACGGGATTGGTTAAAAAACTGGGCTAAATATTAATATAGTGGGTAATAGATTAGGAGCCAAAAACACTATTTTCTTTAGGATCAAATTCACTGTTTGATGGCTTGGGATGGGGAACCCAAACAACAATTTACTTAATACTACTTTTTTCTTCTTATTTATATTTCATAGTCACTAACATCTTTCATACGGAAAAGGCAATACATGATCAATATTGTTAGATGTCTTCCTAAGTAATCCATAATGAAGTTTTCGAGTTTGTAGCCTCATTATCACGTTACCTTTTTTGTTTGTAAATGTTAGCGCTTTTAAATAAGAAGCAATCTTAGTGCATTTTTTTTTTTTTATCATGGTTTAATCATTATAAGTGATTTTTATCAATAACATCTTGAGATGAAGTGTAATTTACCAATAAAAAGACATTTTCACAAACAGACATTGTTTGTGAAATAACTATGATGTATATTTTACAGTTATTTTGCTTAAACAACTGATAAATTTTTGAACTGTGATGTGTATTTCACAGTTATGATGTAAATAACTGTGAATTCTATTTCACAGTTATTTAAATAACTGTGAAATAGAATTGGTTTATATTTTAACTATGTTGGTTTATGTTATAAACTGAGAATTCTATTTCACATTAATGTTTTATAGGTTTTCACAGTTTTTCATCCTCATGCATTGTTTGTGAAATAACTTTGATGTGTATTTCACAATTATTTTGCTTAAACATCTGATAAATTTTTGAACTGTTATGTGTATTTAGTTATGGTGTAAATAACTGTTAATTATATTTCACAGTTATTTAAATAACTGTGAAATAGAATTGGTTTATGTTATAACTGTGTTGGTTTATGTTATAAACTGAGAATTCTATTTCACATTAATGTTTTATAGGTTTTCACAGTTATTCATGATTAGAGTTGATTTACTTTATAACTGTGTTGTAGATTTCTCAGTTATTTATGTCATTCTTTTAGAACAACTATAGGAAAAATTTCCCAGTTGTTGTTATTTTTATTAACTGGGAAAAAAAAAGCAATAGAGAGAAAGATGTGGGAGAATGCATAGGAAGTGCGAAACAGTGAATCATAATCTTCACCCATCAAGCGAATAAGGCGCTGGTAAGTGGGGGAATTGCAGTTAGGGGTATTTTTGTCCACGTTTTAATAGGAATTTATTGGCGAGTTTTGAAAATATCTGTATTTATTGATCGATTTAAATTGGCTGAGGGGTTTATTTGTCAAAGCCTCATAAAAATATTAAATTTGTTTTTGATCAAAAACAAATTTAAAAAGTTTTGATCATTCAAATTGACTAAAGAAATACCAAAAATTAATGAAATAGTCCGTAAATATTTTAAGCATATATATTGTGCGTGCTTTAAATGAGTAGATGTGATTTTAATGGGCAAATTGCAATTTGATAACTTGAGTTTTACACAAAGTTGCAATACTTTACCTGAGTTTTAAATGTCAATCTGATTTCTAAGTTTGTCATTCTGTTGCAATCAAGTGTAAAAACTAACAAATCGTTAAATATAAGACGAGATGAAACACATGTGCACGGCACATGACTTTTAGAGGGGCATTTTTGTCATTCTGTAAGTACTTATACAAAAGTGAGTCAAACATAAAGTACAAAGTTGCAATTTATCCAAGATATAAACAATACTCAAACATTAAAAATTAATTTTTTATTTATATATTCATAATTAAAGAAAAAATGTTTTCATAGTTATTTATCATAATTTGTATAAAAATATAATTAATATTAATTTTTTAATGATTAATATTGTTAATAAAAAAATAAAAAATATTTTAATTTATTGAATACTTTTTTTATGCAATAAATTAAAAAAAATATTTTAGCCATTAATATTACATCAAAAAATATAAGTTAAACCATAAATATATATTAGTAGAATATTGTATATATTTAGAACGAGTTGGTCTTATAAAAAATGCGTTTTTTTTTTTATATGGTTAAAGAAAAATCTTTTTTATACTTGTTGGTGTTATGCCCTAGGCCTATGATTGATAGACTTATGTGTTGACATTATTTATTATTATATGAGATGTTTATTATTTGATTATTATATGTTTTGTATATTTGTTTATAATAATCTCTGTCCCTAATTATTAAGAGAATAAATTAGTATAATTGTCAATGGATAATCATGTGATGATTATATGCATAAGAGATGCACATTGAAATTATGGGTACTTGTTAGAGAACAAGTGACTGGACATGACCCGCATGAGATTTATGTCATGGTCAAATGTCATACTTAAATCTCATACGGTTACTTCATTTATTTCCTAGACCTGAGACTATCATAACCTTACATATGATGAAAGCCATGTTTGATTTTAGTCAAACGATATCTTAACACGATATCTATAAAGGCTATCATTGGCATGATCGGATTCATGATGGGAAGGATGATAAGTCAAGAAGGAGTTTGTCCCTCGGAAGAGAGATGTTATGCTTGGGCCCCTCGATGAGTGATAATGATGAAAGTGTATGGCCGTACCCCAATATGATTGGAATTATCATTATACTCAAGAATCGAGAAAGCATTGAACAATAACAAGTTGACAAGGACCATGACTTGTGTTCAATATAACATCGTGAGACAAAAGGAATAAATGGAAGTACACCGTTGGAAACGTGAACTCTTACGTTACATCATTTGGGTAGACATAATGGCTTGCTAGAGTCCGCTTATGTCTTATGAGGTTCGATATGATCGAACTCATTGCCAACATGATGTAATCCTATTGGGTCACACACAACTAGAATGAATTGGTTAAACCGGAGGAAGAATGATTGAGAGGCTCGAAGCGCTACTTATGTCACGCGACATATCAAGCCAATGGCTTGATATACCGCGCGACATAATAGGCCAATACGCGTTATAGACAGCCTGTCTCTCCTAATTCGATTAGAAGAGGTATTTACACTATTTTAGTATAAATACAAGGGCTCTGTCAGACCTAAAAGACTAGCCAAAATTTTAAAGCAAAATTCACAATCAAATTCTCTCAATATTCTTCAAGGTTTAGATCTAGCAATCAACAAGAAATTGTTCTTGGATTCATTCGAAGGTGTGGATACCAAAAGAGGGTCTTCGCTCGTTCATCGATCAAGGCCTAGAGTTCAAGCAAGTTGAAGAACGAAGTTTGTGATTCGATATCACATAATCAAATCGTTCGATAGCTCAAGACCGGAAAGCGTTTCAAGGTTGGTTTAATTCTATCTCATAGGTATTCAAATTAATTGTATAGAACGGATCCTAGGGCTTCTTGGGTTTTATGTTTTTAATGCTTAATTCCGCTGCGCATGGACCCGTAAAACCCAACAGTGGTATCAGAGCCCCGTTCGTATGATTAAGTTTGAATTAACATGCTAGGTTTAAGATATAAATTGTTTATATGCTTATTGCATGTTTTGTATGTGATAGATTTTTAATTGTTTATGTGAAACAATGTGAAAATCGTTTTCAATTTATGCTGAATTAAATCTGTAAAAAGGCTGTTTTATGTGATTTAATTGGCTGTAATCTGTATTGGTTCGAATCTGGAAATCCTGTAACCTGGCTGCCTATGTCGTGCGACATATCGAGCCATGTGGAATTCAGGTTAACTGGCATGTTAGGTCGCGCGACATATTAAGCCTATGGCTGATGTTGTCACGCGACATAACAAGCCAAAACTGGGCAGAATCTGTTTGTTCAAATTTTCTGCTATTCTGTGATTGTGTTTACAATCTGATATGCTGATATGAAAATCTGGATGTTATAAAATTGAGTTTATAAGTCCGCGATAGATTGATTCATTGATATACATGATTAATTGATTAAAATCTGATTTTAATAATTATTGCAATGTATATGAAAATCTGGATGTTATAAAATTGAGTTTATAAGTCCATGCTAGATTAATTCATTGTTCATGCATGCTTAATTAATTTAGATTTGTTTTATTAATTGTTGCGATGCATGAATTATTTGTTCTTAATTGTTAAGAATTATTAAATTAGATGTTTAGTTGAAACATGATATTTAGTTTCCTAATATGTTTAGATTTAGACATTGTAAATTTTGGATCTTATGATTGTTTATGGAAACAAGTCATAAATACGCGAAATTTAAAAGGAAACTGATTGTTTATAAAAAGGTAAGGATTATGTTGCCTAATCAGAGTTGATTTCTAATTATGCATGTCTAGGAGAGTTCTGTCTAAGGAAGAGTTGGTACTTAAGAAGTCCTTGCGGCTCACCTATCTTCCTGGGAACTTACCTGGTGCATGATTTTGACTATCTTTACGATATGCTTATGATCTACCTTTAAAGAACCTTCATTTAACTTTTAAGTTCTTTATGCCAATTCATGATTAAAAACACTTGAGACCATTCGGATAGTTTTGGGTGGGCTTGCCATAGCAAGGTGCTTTGATTCTATTCGAATGCGAGCAAGATGAGGAAATGGTGGTTCCTATACGTTTTAAAGTGAATGAACTTAATTGGGTTATCAAAATGGTTTTGGACCCAAGGCATAAGATGAGATTAAAATATGCCTAGACATATGATGTCTTGAATTGATCTCATAAAAGATCTAAGCGTCATATATGTGATATGATTGATGTTGTCTACCTAATTAATTTAATTTTGAGCGGTTTTGCCATACCAAACTTGAAATTGAATTAAAGTTGGATCTTAGCCCATTAAATGTATATTATGCTTATTTGCATTTGAAGGTGTATAATTTAGTGGGAGCATTTATTTAAATGCACTATACTTCTCATATGATATGTTTACTTATATGTGTTCATATTTTATGTATATCTTTTTGTAGAATAAATGGCATCAAACAATAATCACTTTTCATGCGATCGTCCTTGAGAAGGAAAAGTTGGAAGAGAATGGTACAAACTATATGGATTGGATCCGTAGTTTGAGAATTGTTCTCAAACAAGAGGAGAAACTGTACGTTCTCCGAACCTATTCCACCCGAACCTCGCCGCCAATGCCGCTAGGGCAATAAGGGAACAATATCTCGAAGCACAAGCGTGACTCTACAGATGTTAGTTGCCTTATGCTCTCCGCCATGTGCAAGAGTCTTCGAAGAATCTTGAGCACTTGGGGACGATCGACTTAAACAATCGGGCGTGGAAATGTTCCAAATTCAAGCTAGGCAAGAAAGGTACAACACGGTTGCATCCTTGACCTCATGCAAGATGAGTGAAGGACAAGCTGTTGGTCCCCATGCTCTCAAGTTAAAGGGCCACATTGAGCATCTTGAAAGGCTCGGTTTTCCAATTAGCCAAGAGTTGGCTACCGACATAATACTAAATTCATTGCCTAAAAGTTTTAGTCATTTCATAATGCACTATAACATGGGTGGAATGAATAGAAACCTTTCCGAGTTAGTTCAAATGTTGACTACCAGCGGAAACCAAGATTGTCGAGAAGAAGACCGATCAAGTGCTAATGGTTAACAAGGGGAAAGGGTTCAAGGGTAAAGGAAAAGCAAAGGTTGCTAATCCTAAGGCAAAGGTTGCCAAGCCCAAAGAGGCCTCCAAGCCTAAAGAGGCTAAGCCTAAGTCCCGAGAGGACGCAATCTGCTTCCATTGCAATGAGATTGGACATTGGAGGAGAAATTGCGTAAAATACAAGGAAGCACCGAAGAAGAGCAAAGGAGTTGCTTCAACTTCAGGTATCTTTGTTATAGATATATTCCTATCTACTTCTAGTTCTTGGGTATTGGATACCGGATGTGGAACTCACATTTGTTTAAATGTGCAGGGTCTAAAGAAACGAGAAGGATGCTTAAGGAAGGTGAAGTGGACCTACGTGTAGGGGAATGGAGCAAGAGTTGCCGCATTAGCCGTAGGAACTTATGAAGTTACTTTACCTAGTGGACTAATACTTGTTTTGAACAATTGTTATTACGTTCCGGCTTTAAGTAGGAATATTATTTCGATTTCATGTTTGGATAATGAAGGTTTTAATTTTCTTATATGTGATAAGAAATTTTCTGTTTACAAGAGTGATATGCATTATTGTATCGCTATTTCATTCAATGGCCTTTATATTCTTGATGTTGAAAATCGCGATAATGATGTCTATAACATTAACAAGAAATCTAAACCCAATGATGTAAACCACACTTACTTATGGCATTGTCGCCTTGGCCATATAAACGAGAAACGCATTTCTAAACTCCACAAAGATGGATTTTTGGACTCACATGATTATGAATCATATGAGACATGCGAATCTTGTTTACTTGGCAAGATGACCAAGGACCCATTTACCAAAACCGGTGAAAGGGCGGGCGACTTATTAGGACTCATACATACCGATGTATGTGGGCCTATGAGTAGCGATGCTAGGGGAGGATTTCGGTACTTCATAACATTCACCGATGATTATAGTAGATTTGGATATGTTTATCTAATGAAACATAAGAGTGAATCGTTTGAGATATTTCGAATATTTCAAAAATGAGGTGCAAAATCAACTTGGCAAAACTATTAAGGTACTTCGATCCGATCGAGGTGGTGAATATTTGAGCCAAGAATTTGTGATCATCTTAAGAGTTGTGGAATCGTTTCTGAACTCTCTCCACCCGAACACCACAATGGAATGGTGTGTCGAAAGGAGGAATAGAACTTTGTTGGACATGGTTCGTTCTATGATGAGTCAAGTTGAGCTTCCTTTATCCTTTTGGGGACATGCACTAGAAACCGCCGCTTTCACTATAAACAGAGTTCCTACCAAATCGGTTCAAAAGACCCCATATGAGATGTGGCATGGAAGAAAACCTAGTTTGTCTTTCATGAAGATTTGGGGTTGTGATGCATATGTCAAGAAGTTAACTTCGACAAGCTAGCACCTAAATCCGATAAATGTGTTTTTGTGGGATATCCTAAGGAAACCAAAGGATACTATTTCTACAACCGAAACGAGAACAAAGTGTTTGTTGCTCGAAATGGTACTTTCTTAGAAAAAGAGTTTCTTCGCAAAGGAACCAAATGGGAGTAAAAATAGATCTCGAAGAAGTTCGAGAACCCGAAAACAACATTGAACCAATGGTAGAAACCCAGACCAAGTTCACAAACCGTTGTGGAACCGGTTCAAGATGCACAAGTTCCTCGCCGAAGTGGTAGATCACGATCCGAACCCGAGAGATATGGATTTCTCGTTACGGAAAGTGATGAAGTGGAGTTAATCGAAAATGATGAACCCACTTGCTATCAAGAAGCGATGTCCGCTCCGGATTCGGAAAAATGGCAAGAAGCCATGAAGTCCGAATTACAATCCATGGCCGATAATCAAGTTTGGAACTTGATTGATCCACCCGAAGGTGTAAAAACCATAGGGTGCAAATGGGTCTTCAAGAAGAAGACCGACATGGATGGGAAGGTGCACACCTATAAGGCTAGGCTAGTAGCTAAGGGATATAGGCAGATTCATGGCATAGACTATGATGAAACCTTTTCGCCTGTAGCTATGCTTAAGTCTATTAGAATTTTACTTGCCATAGCCGCATATTATGACTATGAGATATGGCAAATGGATGTCAAAACAGCTTTCCTTAATGGGAAGTTACTTGAGGATGTATACATGATACAACCCGAAGGTTTTGTCGACCCGAAGAAAATTCTAATAAGGTGTGTAAGTTGCGTAAATCCATTTATGGATTGAAGCAAGCTTCAAGGAGTTGGAATCTATGTTTTGATGAAGCAATCAAGGAATTTGGCTTTATCAAGAACGAAGATGAACCTTGTGTATACAAGAAAATTAGTGGGAGCGTAGCACTATTTTTAGTGTTGTATGTCGACGATATCTTACTCATTGGAAATGACATTCCTGCACTAGAGACTGTCAAGTCTTGGTTGGGAAAGTGCTTTTCAATGAAAGATATGTGGCGAAGCCGCATATATCCTTGGTATCAAGATCTATAGAGATAGATCCAAGAGGATGATTGGTTTAAGTCAAAGTACTTACATTGACAAAGTCCTTAGAAGATTCCAAATGGAAAATTCTAAAAGAGGGAATTTGCCAATGTTGCATGGTATATCTCTTAGCAAGAATCAATGTCCAAAGACTAATGATGAGCGAAAGAGAATGAATGGTATTCCATATGCTTCGGCAATTGGGTCTATCATGTATGCTATGTTATGTACTAGACCCGATGTCTCGTGTGCTCTAAGCATGACGAGTAGGTACCAATCTGATCCCGTGAACCACATTGGATAGCGATCAAGAATATCCTTAAGTACTTACGAAGAACTAAGGATGCATTCTTGGTCTTTGGAGGAATGGAAGAAGATCTTGTAGTCAAAGGCTACACAGATGCTAGCTTCCAAACCGACAAAGATGATTTTAGATCGCAACTGGATTTTTGTTTATGCTTAATGGAGGCACCGTGAGTTGGAAAAGTTCCAAGCAGAGTACCGTCGCTGATTCTACAACCGAAGCTGAGTACATAGCGGCATCCGATGCAGCCTAAGGAAGCAGCTTTGGATCAAGAAGTTCATTAGTGATTTGGAAGTCGTTCCAAGCATCGTGAGATCCTATTGAACTTTACTGTGATAACAATGGTGCCATTGCACAAGCAAAGGAACCAAGATCACACCAGAGATCCAAACACATACTTTCGACGTTTCCACATTATCCGTGAGATATGTGAAAGGGAAGACGTTAAGATATGCGAGTAGACACGATGACAACGTGGCGGACCCACTAACTAAGGCTCTCTCGCAAGCTAAACATGATGGTCATGTTAGGTCCACGGGTATTCGATACATGGTAGATTGGGCCTAGTGCAAGTGGGAGACTGGCTGGTGTTATGCCACTAGGCCTATGATTGATAGACTTATGTGTTGACATTATTTATTATTATATGAGATGTTTATTATTTGATTATTATATGTTTTGTATATTTGTTTATAATAATCTCTGTCCCTAATTATTAAGAGAATAAATTAGTATAATTGTCAATGGATAATCATGTGATGATTATATGCATAAGAGATGCACATTGAAATTATGGGTACTTGTTAGAGAACAAGTGATCGGACATGACCCGCATGAGATTTATGTCATGGTCAAATGTCATACTTAAATCTCATACGGTTACTTCATTTATTTCCTAGACACGAGACTATCATAACCTTACATATGATGAAAGCCATGTTTGATTTTAGTCAAACGATATCTTAACACGATATCTATAAAGGCTATCATTGGCATGATCGGATTCATGATGGGAAGGATGATAAGTCAAGAAGGAGTTTGTCCCTCTAAGAGAGATGTTATGCTTGGGCCCCTCGATGAGTGATAATGATGAAAGTGTATGGCCGTACCTCAATATGATTGGAATTATCATTATACTCAAGAATCGAGAAAGCATTGAACAATAACAAGTTGACAAGGACCATGACTTGTGTTCAATATAACATCGTGAGACAAAAGGAATAAATGGAAGTACACCGTTGGAAACGTGAACTCTTACGTTACATCATTTGGGTAGGCATGGCATAATGGCTTGCTAGAGTCCGCTTATGTCTTATGAGGTTCGATATGATCGAACTCATTGCCAACATGATGTAATCCTATTGGGTCACACACAACTAGAATGAATTGGTTAAACCGGAGGAAGAATGATTGAGAGGCTCGAAGCGGCTACTTATGTCACGCGACATATCAAGCCAATGGCTTGATATACCGCGCGACATAATAGGCCAATACGCGTTATAGACAGCCTGTCTCTCCTAATTCGATTAGAAGAGGTATTTACACTATTTTAGTATAAATACAAGGGCTCTGTCAGACCTAAAAGACTAGCCGAAATTTTAAAGCAAAATTCACAATCAAATTCTCTCAATATTCTTCAAGGTTTAGATCTAGCAATCAACAAGAAATTGTTCTTGGATTCATTCGAAGGTGTGGATACCAAAAGAGGGTCTTCGCTCGTTCATCGATCAAGGCCTAGAGTTCAAGCAAGTTGAAGAACGAAGTTTGTGATTCGATATCACATAATCAAATCGTTCGATAGCTCAAGACCGGAAAGCGTTTCAAGGTTGGTTTAATTCTATCTCATAGGTATTCAAATTAATTGTATAGAACGGATCCTAGGGCTTCTTGGGTTTTATGTTTTTAATGCTTAATTCCGCTGCGCATGGACCCGTAAAACCCAACAATACTGACACTTAATAATAAATTCACTGGCACTCTTCACACTGACATTTTTTATACTAACACTGACACTTTTTTTATCCTACACTGGCACTTAATAATACATGTATTGATACTCTTTTCACTGGCACTTTGTTACACTAACACCGACACTTTTTACACTTAATAATACATGCACTGTCAATCTTTACACTGCCACTTGTTACACTAACACTGTCACTTTGTTACACTAATACTGACACTTAATAATACATGCACTGGCACTGTTTATACTAACACTTTGTTACACTAACACTAGCACTTTTTACACTGACACTTAATAATACATAAACTGACACTTTTTAAACTGGCACTTTGTTACTCTAACAATGTTACTAGCGGAGGAATCAAAACACGTTTTCTTCTAAACTTAAGAAAAAACAACTTTTTTTTTTTTTTTAAGATTTTGACATTTAGAACATAGGGGAAAAATTTAAGAAAGACAATGAGAAATAAAAGGCAAAAAAAGGAAAAAATAATAAAAAAACAAAAACAAGAAACCCACTTCTCTTCTCCAGACCCCTATCTCGTTCCCCCTTCCCCCACCACCTCATCCTTGTTAGCCCCCCCCCCTCCCTACTGCCCTTTCGCCTTCACCCCCAAACACCATATCATCAAAATTATTGGACCCATTTTTCTTCAATCCACCAGTTCTCCGAAATTATTAGACCAATTTCTCTTCAATCTACCCATTTCTCTTCAAAATTATTGGGATTAAAAGGAGATGATTTGGAGGAGGGTTTATCAAAAGAGGGAGGAAAAGGGTCAGCAGTGGCAAGGGTCTTGGTTTTGCTTTTTGTATTGGCTAAAAGGGTTTATCTCCCTTGTGCTTTAAATCCAATACTTTCAGTGGGTTGACAATTTTACTAATTTTATAGATTTGGAAAAACAAAATGTCAATCCCTAATTTATAAATCAAAATTAGTCATTTTATTTAAAGATATAAATTGGAAGAACCCAATGTTAATGACTTAAGTTGGTGTTTGATTTGGTTTATAGTGGTGGTTTATGATAGCGGTGGTGGTTACATGGTGGTGGTGTTATGGTGGCTTCTTGGTGGCAGTGGCGGCAGATTTTACTGATGGTGGGGCTAGTGAGGCCATGGTATGGTTAAATGGTGTTGGGGTGGAGGTATGATGAAGTGTTGGTGGGTAGAGGAAAGATGAAGTGGGGGAGGGGAGGGTTTTTTTTTCGAATTAATAAGGGAAAATCATAACATTTTCTTAGGAAATGACCAAAATACCTTTTACTAAATCATGTCTCATGCACATGTGTTCTATTTCGTCAAAAATTTAACGATTTGTTAGTTTTTACAGCTAATAGCAACAAAATGACAAACTTAGAAATTAGATTGACACGTTCAAAACATAGGTAGAGTGTTGCAACTGTGTGTAAAACACAGGTTAGCAAATTGCAATTTGCCCGATTTTAATGGACACTAACAAATTTAATTGAATCTATTTAAAAGAGGTGTTTTTTACCATCTCATCATTAGGATAAGAGAGTAATTTTCCATTTACGTTATTTGTTGTTTGATCAATTGACTATTTTAACTTTTGTTTATCGGCTTAGTTTCAAATCAAGTGCATATTTTGTTTGATCAATTGACTACTTTAACTTTTTTTTCTCGATTAGTGCAATTGGAAAACTAGGTGCATTATGATAATCAATGAAGCATTCTTATTGTCGAGCAAAACAACCAATATCACTGTTGAAAGGATAATCTGTTCTCTCATAACTTGATTTTCCGGCGCTTCATAATGAACCAAATGTATTTCCACGTCATCATCAATCTTCCCATTATCACTCTCTCCCAAATCGACTTCAGAATCACTACTACCCTCCTGATATTCATCATTATCATCATCTAGCATTGCATCTACATCAGTGTCTTCTGAATTATCGTTAATAACATGATCATTTTGGCATGCCCCATCATCATAATTTGATGTTTGGATTGATACATGTGCTTGTATAATTGGACCAACCCCTGCATCAAGGTTACAACATGATGAATACTGATAAATGGTCTTTGTGTGCAATATTTCAAACTCTATATAACGTCGATTTTGAATCAATTTTACAACTATATACACTTGCAAATTACAGATCCCCCCAAATTTAGCTAAAACATCGAACATTATATCAATACACGCATCATCTTCAATACGTAAAGGAAAGTACTCACCAATCACGCTATCAAAAGTATGAGGACATTTATAAATGACTTCCAAATCATATTATGACCGATCTAAGCCTATCTTTTTATATAATTTATCAATCAACTCATTGTATCTCCATCAAAAATTAGCCTAATTGTACATTTGGACCCTTTTTGAAAATTAGGACTATCAAATTGTTGTTTATCATCACCTCCCCAATAGCACATGAAAATAATTGAACCCCCATTCATCATTAACTCTACATTACGAAATTATAGTGTTAAAACCTATATAACAAAACCCTAACATTTATATCTATAATATAATAAAACACAGTTAAAAACTTAAATTTTATATCTAAACACAAGTGAAAACAATGATTAACATGATTTTAATTTATCTTGATTTTTGGTATTTAACGATTTTGACGAAATTAAATGAGATGAAAATTTGGGTTTATTTTAGAGTAAGTATGTGAGTATATGAGAATGATAATTAATCTGGATGTGAAAACCTTATCTAAGGGAAAATGTCTTTATAAACTCGATACACCATTTAGCGAGTTCTGTGTACGACTAAACTCGATAAATGGTGTATCGAGTTCTTTTTTGTTAATTACAACTGATTAATTCAAAAGGGTAAACTCTTATTTAACTAAACTTGCTACATGATGTAGCGAGTTTCAACGGTAACATGCTGAACTCGCTACACCATTTAGCAAGTTATAAATAGTTGATAATTTTGAAAAATAGTTTAAAATGTGAGTTATTTTGAGATTTATAATTTTAAAATGGAATTATTTGAGAAAAAAATTCAAATATATGTATTATTTATTTTGATTTTAATACAAGTTTTCTTTATCCCAAAATAAAAATTAAAAAGAAAAATTAAATATGTCCTTAATTAAGTATTTATTTTGAAAGGGGAAAAAATAATCAACTATTTTGATGTGAATGTAAGTGATTTTTTTTTTTACCTCACTAAAACACTCCAAATTATTGGAGTAACAAACCTAGGTTCTAGAATCAATCCAACAAAACAAACACCCATTTAATTTTAATATAGTTTGGTTTATTTAGAGGATTTGATGAATTTAGGTTGAACCTAACATGTGTTGACATGTTCATAACATTAGCTGGCCATCACAAAGATCCATCTATGGGTGCTTATAGAGGATAATGGCTCATGGTTGGCTAGTTATATTATAGAACCATTTTACACAAAAGGGGACTACTTTTGGACCATGTCCAAACACACTTCTCTCCCCTTCTTGGCTGTAGTGGCTCACTTTCCAGCTAAGAAGACAATTTCATGAAACTTCTTTAGTTTTTAAGAGATGATTGATTCCAAGTAGTATTATGTCCTAAGTATCTAACAATAAATCACTCAATGGTTTTATTTAAGTGAACCAAAAGAGTGCGTCTGGGAGAAACGCGTTTCTCCGTCGCGTATGGAGAAACGGGGCTTGTTATGTCGCGCGACATAAGTAGCCAGTTTCTGGATATCCTTTACAAAGCTTCTGGATATCCAGAAGCTTTGAAATGGATATCCAGAAACTTTGTAAAGGATATCCAGAAACCAAGTATTTTTTCTGGATATCCTTTACAAAGCTTCTGGATATCCAGAACATTGAATATGGATATCCAGAAGCTTTGTAAAGGATATCCAGAAAAAATATTTGGTTTTGGATATCCTTTCCAAAGCTTCACGGATATCCTTTTCAAAGCTTCGGATATCCTTTCAAAGCTTCTGATATCCGAAGGCGATGAAGTGATATCCAGTTTTTGTGGCTAGATATGTCGCGCGACATAACAAGCCCCGTTTTTCCATAAGCGACGGAGAAACGCGTTTCTCCCCAGATTTTGTGGAACCAAAAATACTCTAAATTCGTCAAAATATATTAATGTTGGATATTAATGAAGAAGTTAATTAGAATCTTTGAAAGGAACAAATGGAGTAATTGATTACTCAATCTAGCTTTTGATCTTCCTACCAGCAAAATTTGGCAATAATCCACAATCACTATGACTCATAAGGCCAAACTTGTATACAATAATTAATTAAGTTGATAAGAACATCCTCATCTTATGAATTAGTTTCAATATTATTTTCATTACAAGAACTTAAAACACCATTTCAGTTCTAATTAGAGAAATGAAAATTCTGGGATCGGTTTTATATATACTTCTAACCCATTAATGCATCGCGTAACGAACGTAGCATCTTTCTTATCTTAACCATTAGTGTTGAAAAAATAGGATGTGTTTCAAGAAAATAATGAGATGTTTGGCCTATTCGCACTAGTCCACCTTTTGCAATTTTTTTTTTTTTTCAAACGTGATTCAAAAAATGACTCACACAATCTGTAACTGCCGCAAGCTATGATGGCGCTAATGATTTCAAAGTTTTGTAACTGTCTATCAAATGATTACGAAATTAAAAGGGTGTTTAATTTCGTATCAGTTTTGATCCCTCCTTGACACCTATAGAAAAGGAAGAACACAAATAGATTAATGACACACTGTTTTTCAAAATCTCTACTCTCAACAATTCACATCATATTGAACAATCCTTTCCTTTGGCATACTGCATTTTGCATCCTGTGGTGATAATGTCCAGGCATAACTTCAATTCGCTGGAGGTACTAGTGTGCAGCAACCGACCGGTCAGTCCGTTTCATCCCGTAAGGCAAGCGTCCGGTGTATCCTCAAGCACAACTCGGTGAAGGGGCGAATTTGTCTTTAAAGAGAGTGTTTCACACACGAATCGGGTAACTTCAAGAATCATATTTACAATTTTCGTATGCATTTCTATTTTATTTTTTTTCTTTAATTTTCAATTGGTTTTGTAATCAATTATTCTAACAATTTTAGGACAAAATTCCTTCGTTGGAAGGGAAAACATTATAAAAACAGTTAACTAATTTTTTGTTTCATTTCGATGGCTACTGAATCGAAAAACGTGGGAATCAATTCTGGGAACAATTTCGACACCCCTCGTGTGGAGGAAGCGATTCGTGTGGAAGCCAATCCTCCAAGTAATGTGGTTGGCCAAACTGTTCCAACTCACCATGGTGAGAAGCCGAAAAAATTTGTTCGCCAATACTTTAAACGATGGCAACAAACGATGCTAATCTATTTGACCACCTTGAACTTGGCGATGTTTCTTAAAGAAGATCCGCCACAGTTGGGTGAGAATAAGATGGATGCAAGTCGTTACTGATCTTGATGCTTGAAAGCATTCGGAGTTCCTTTACCAGAATTACGTACTAAATAGGTTGTCTGATACACTATATAATGTTTATAGTGTTAAGAAAACTGAAAATGAACTATGGGAGTCCTTGTAATACAAGTACAAAATCGATGACGCGGATACAAAGAAATTCATTGTTGGCCGCTTTCTCGATTACAAAATGGTGGAATCTAAAACAGTTAAAAGTCAAGTGGAATAATAATTCATGAAATTCATGCCGAGGGTATGGTGATTAGTGAAAGCTTTTAAGTGGCGGCTATAATTGAACAATTGCCTCCCTCTTGTAAAGATTTCAAAAACTACCTTAAAAATAAACGAAAGTAAATGGATGTTGAAGCGCTTGCTATTCGTATTCAAATTGAGGAAGAGAATAGAGTTTCGGAAAAGAAGTTGAATAATCTTCTTGTGGCGAAAGCCAATGTGGTGGAGCATAGTGATAGCTAAAAGGCCAAAGGCAAGGCCAAATGCAAATTTGGGCCCGGAAAAGGTTCTAGTTTGAAGCCAAAGGGAGGAATCGACAAGAAGAAGTTCGATGGAATTTGCTACAATTGTGGTATTGTGGGCCATAAGTCGTTCGAGTGTAGAAAGCTAGGGAAGCAAGCAAACATGGTTGATGTCATCTCAAATGAAGTTTTCGATATGCATTTGGCAACAATAATTTCCGATGTGAATTTGGTGGGTTCAAACCCAAATCAGTGGTGAATTGACATCGGTTTAACTAGGCATCTGTGATCCAACAAATACATGTTTAGTAGTTTTGAAACCCTTGAAAATGGTGAAAAAATGTTCATGAAAAATTCGGCCACTTTCGATGTAAAAGGCCAAGGGAAGGTGGTGCTCAAGATGACTTTCGGGAAAGAATTGACTCTCAATAATGTGATTTATGTGCCCGATATTCGAAAAAATTTGGTGTCCGGATTGCTTTTGATTAAGCATCGTATTGTGTTTGAGTCAGATGTTATACTTTGTATAAGAGTGAAATATTTGTAGGAAAATGTCATGTTAATGATGGAATGTTTTTGTGAAACCAAATATAATGGCTATTAAGCCCAAAAACAATGAAATGAATAATTCTTCCGTTTATTTGCTTGAGTCTTCCAATTTGTGTGATGGAAGACTAGGACATGTTAATTATGATAATATACATAGATTAATTAACTTGAATTGCATACCAAAAAATAAAATAGACTACAAACATAAATGTGAAACTTGTGTAGAGGCAAAATTAACAAAAGTCCGTTCCATTCTATTATAAGAAATAATGAACCACATGAGTTAGTTCACACGGGATTATTCGACTTCAAATCAACACAATCACGTAGGGATAATAAGTACTTTATAACTTTTGTTGATGATTGCACAAAATATTATTATGTGTATCTTCTCAAAAGTAAAGATGAGGCTACAGAGAAATTTGGTCTCTATAAAATGAAGTTGAAAATCAACTTAACCGAAAAATAAAGGTGATTAGAAATAATCGTGGTGGTGAGTATAAATTTACATTTGAGGATATTTGTGCTGAACATGGAATAAAACATGTAACAACGCCACCTTATACACCTCAATACAATGTGTAGCGATGCGCGGATTTTAGACATCCCCTTTTTTGTTTATCTTTTGAGTCGCCACCTATATTATTTGTTTGAAAAACATAGAAAAAACCATTTTGAAAGAGATATTGGGTTCGGGGCTTAGGTTATGAAATGGGAAGGTCAAGGAGCACCCATTCCACCCAATACAGAGATCGGTCTTGCTAAAGAAAAGAGAGGTTTTCGAAAAAAGAAAAGGATTTCAAAATAAAAAATAAAATAAAGATCCATTTAATGGGGTTAAACGAAATGTAGGATCGATTGCTTCGAGACCATCCCTATGATTTAGGGAGGCTCTAGGCCGATCCTAGATTCTATGTATTTATACCACTCTAACAATCAATTAAAAAGGAAATAGGGGTTACCTTGCGTAAGGTGATTTGGGCAGAGTTTCGACTCAAGTTTAGAATCGAATCTTGACACGGACAGAGCTTCGCCTCAGTCCTTGACTCGGATCTTGATGTTTGTTTATCAATAAGGTTGACAAACAAACTTTGAGGTGATTTTAGGGGTGATTTACAGGAATCTTTCAGGGAGAGAAACCAGTAAATGTAGGGGGAATATTGGGATTGTGGACCTCTGAAATACTAAAAGTCATCCAGTATTTATAGGTGTTGGAGAGGTAAAGGTGGATAGATAAAACACCTTGAGAAGGTTCCAGACTCCAAAATTCATTGGTTGGCCGGATGGATAAAGTTTTATCCCGAAAAGAGGTTGAAACCGACGAGGAGACTGTCATCTGCATGCTGCAGAACACCAATATCTCGCACGAGACACACCATTCCGCGCGAGATATTGCAGTCTGTGGACAATTATGTTCTTCCCTCGTTATCTCGTATGCAGTTTAGTCCCAAACTAATGGTGGTTAGCCAAAACTTAACGAAACATGACGAAATGGTGGATTTTCACTTCTTGACTCAAAGCGAGACTTAGAGCGGTATAAATGTACTCCGATGGGTTCAGAATGGGGTGTCTACAGAGCCCCTCATCGACAAGTCTTATGGAAAAAGTCATGTCGACGATAGAAAAAACATCATTCTAAATATCGGGATGGTCGGACCGCACGGCTTCCTACGTATCTCTATCGGAGAATCAGACCATAATGTAGTTCGACTCCAAAACACGAAAAGACTGCTTTAGGTATTTTGAAAATCATTTTGAAAATCGAGGAAATTTTGTTTTTGAAAAGGTAAACTCATACTGAGGAATCAAATCAAGACCCAATCTGAATATACCTGTTTGTCTGAAGATTCGCCTGTCTGGGCTCCGAACCTGCGGGGAAATATGTTAGAAAACAAAGGCTCACATGTTCGGTCCTTTGAGTCCTGTCGGTTTTGTGACGATTCGCCTGTCTGGGCTCCGAATCGGGCTTTTAGTTGTTGAGGATGACGATTCACCTGTTTGGGCGTTGAATCGAGCTTTTGATTTGACGATCCACCTGTCTGGGTGTTGGATCGGGATTTTGAGATGACGATCCACCTGTCTGGGCGTTGGACCGGGCTTTTGATTTGACGATCCACTTGTCTGGGCGTTGGACCGGGCTTTTCTGTTAACGATCCACCTGTTTGGGTATTGGACCGGGCTTTTCTGTTGACGATCCACCTGTCTGGGCGTTGGACCGGGCTATTCTTTTGATGATTCACCTTTCTGGGCTCTGAATCATGTGGAATGAGTTGATTTCTGGATCAATCGATTTTCAGGCGACTGGTGCCATACCGGGCGATCGTGTGGGTGTCACGTTCGGCTCGTTCCGTGACTTGCGGTGCTGATTTTTCCACGTTTCCTTGCTAGTGTATCATTTCCAAGGGTAAATATGTCAAAATTTTGAATTTTGACGTTGTGTAGATGCTTATTGTCGAGGACAATTTTGTAAAATTCCAGAAGGTATATCTCGCGCGAGATATCATGTCTCGTGCGAGACTTCTACTGTCGGGGCAATATATAACAGCAACTGCTATTTAGTTTGAAAATATCTCTTTTCAAATTCCCTCCCTAGCTTGAGCCAAGGCGATTTTCTCTGCAAATTTTCGCGAGTTGCTTGTTGATTCCTTCTCCCAATCAACTCTCAATCCTTCCTCCCTCCATAATCCATGGCTCAAGAAGGAAAAAATCCAATTTTGGGGAGTTACTTGCTCGGAAAAGATTACCCCCGCGACGACCTCACTTTTGATAGGGACGTGCATATTTCTACCGCCGTTCGGGAAGGTTTGGTAAGAGCTTCTCTCTCAATTCTTGTTTCTTGTATTGCATTGCCTTTGAACCCATGCTCTTCAAATTCACACTTCGTCAATGGGAGTTTTTCTTTGCTTTTTGCTTAGAACTTGGTTCCACCTTGAATGCTTCATTTTTTGTTGAATTTGTTGAATGCTTGTTGTTGCGTTGTGTGTGTATGAGTCTCCTACATATCATGGATTGTAGGAGGGGTTGATTCGGGTAGTCAAATGCATCTTTGGGCATGCTTTTCTTGTACGCACGCCAAGTGTTCGATGAAATGCCTCAATGAAAATTTTTCTTCTATTTCTTTGAATTCTTGCCATGGGAGGTTGTCTAACATTGTTCTTTTGCTTTTCCTCTGTTTTGCAGTCATACAGGCCGACGAAAAACTATCGTGGAAGTCCGAAATTGGCCCGAGCTTTGTGGGACAAGATCAAGGGCCTTAATGGGGTTTGAGCTAGGATGGCTCAAACGGGGCTTTTGACCTTCGTTGATAACCTCCAAGGGATGAGGCGGACTCCCCAAGTTCTTCAGGCAATTCGGGAAAGGTGGTGGGATACTACTCACACTGTGCATCTGTGCTTCGGGGAAGCTACCATGACTCCGACTTATTTTCTGGCTATTACGGGGCTAGAGTTTACCGGTGTGAATGTGTGCCCCAAATTTTGGTGTATTGGGAATTCACGCGAGTTTGAAGACATCCGGTTTAATTTGAAAAACGGAGTCGCCACACCATTTTGATTACCTCAAAACTTTGAAAAAAAGGTTTTATGGGTTCGGAGGTTAAGTTACCCCTTGGGAAGAACGGATCGTCGTTCACCCAAGGTGCCTTGCCGGAGCAAGTCTCCCAAGATTTCATTAATCGTGCTTGCTTGCGTGCTTTCTTGTGTGCATGTGTTTGAAAATAGGGGGAGGGAATGTCCCAAGTTGTCTTCCGGACGTACAAACCATTTATTGGTTGTCGCTCGGGATTTCTTGGATTTTATGTATTCGGGATTATGATCCCGTCCTCATCTTGGACTTGTGATCATTGCATTTTTAACCTCGGGACTTTGCATGATCGAGAGAATGATTCCCTTTTATAGTCACAAAATGAGGTTCTTTAGGAAGGAATGTACTTAGCCCATCAATCCTACACTTTAAGACGGTCGAGCTCATATAGATGCTTCATACTCGTCTTAAGTGATAATCGGAGATATAGGGTTCAAGGTTGTCCCTTTCTAAAGAGATTATGAAACCATTAATGGAAGAAACGATGTAAAGATAGGATCTTTACACCGGTCCGTTCCGAGGTTGCTAATGGGGACGTGGGGGAATGCATGATTTAAATGACACTTTTAGTGAAAAGATGACATTTTGGTTTGCAAAGGATGCTTTTGGTTTAAAGAAGTGACCTTTATGGTTTAAAGAAATGATTTTGTGCAAAGGATGCATTTTATGGAAAAAATAGCATTTTATGTGCAAGTGATGCATAAAGATGTTATTTTGAAAGCAAAGGATGCATTTTATGTATGAAAATGATGTTTGAGTGCAAAGGATGCATTTTTAATGTGAAAAGAGATTTTGAATGCAAAAAGAATGATTTTAATGCATGAAAATGGGTTTTAGGTGCAAAGGATGCACCTTTATGTATGAAAATGGTATTTTAATGAAAAGATGTCATTTTATGTTTGAAGATACTATCTAAATTGCAGATAGACATCAGATTATAACATGATGAGGGTTGAAATCAGACATGCCTTGAAAATATGCGGTTTACGCAACCGGCCATGCTTGTCGCGTGACATAGACTGCCTATGTCGCGTGACATAACTAGCCACTTTGCAGAGACCTTTCAGCTGGGATTTGCAGAGGTATCAAGGCACCAATATGACCAAGTTACTTCATAAACAGATCTCAGAGAGCAATTTTGTCAATGGTGAACACTTCAAGAGGGTGTGGATATGAGGGATCCACACTCATCTTGAGTGTTCATGCAAAACCAAGTCAAGCCGGAGCTATTTCATGAAATGATTATGCAATCAGGTATGAATCTAAGCAATATAACACTAAAGCATGCAACTTTAATCAGAATACAACATTATCAACGCACTTAGCATAGAGATTTCACATTCAAAGGAAATAAAGAGAGGAAAAGGGGTAGAAAATCGTTACCCTTGAAGACCACGACTCCCTATATCAAGTTAGATATAGGAGCCTTCAAACAGCAACTTCCGGGGACTGAGCTCAAGCCTTGGATCTATGAGAACCCTTGGTTCTTGGTGTGTGTGTGTAAGTACCCAAATCCGGATCGTCCAAATCCGTCAGAAAGTTAACCGAAATCCGTTAACTGGCCCGCTCCAGGTTAACCGGAACTCGTTAAACTCCCCGTTGTTGTGCCAACGAGACGTCTCGGGACTGCCCCGTGCATCCCGACGTCGAACCGTACTTAACACGTGACATCTCACGTAAAAGTATGGCTTTCCCTGAAAAACGCATTTTCCGGCACTTTCCGGGGGCGTTTCGGACATTTCCTGACCGTTATTTTAAAAACGGACAAAACCGGACCGGGAACGAACTCCCACACTTCGGTGAGTCACAGACATGTGTCCCGCATGCCACCTCCCTCTAGTCACTCGTCAATCACAAATCAAGGCCAAAAGACCAAAATACCCCCGGTTTGCAAGCCAAGTCCGCGGACTCACCGTGCAATTTTCCCGAAATTGCCAAAGAAGTCCCCAGATTTCCAAAATTCCCAAAACCCCGAAATTCAACCCAAGTCCCACTGGGACTCCTACCGCAATTTTCACCCTATAAATAGAAGTTAATTTGTCAAAGGCAAAGGAAGAGGATTTTGTTACCAAAAATCACATACCCCACGGTCCAAACTGGTTTCCACCCCTCCCGAGCTCCCGTTTTGTCTCGATTCGCGTGAAACCTTCGTATTTCGATCAAATACGCACCCTACAACTTCGAAACAACCTTTCGAATAACTTTCCGTGTCCCGTGCACACCTCCCGAGCCAAAGGAGTCGACCCTAGCCATAGGTACAACTCCCTCTCTCTGAATCTTCCGTTCCGTCTCGGTTTACGCGCCAGTCGCTATAACTGTCTCGAACGTCATTGTCAAAATGTAGACGCCTCCGTCTAACGGGGTCCGATACGTTTTAGCCCCTCGATCCTCTTCTCTTTCCGTAAGAGAAGTAATCACGGGTTAAAACGGCGTTCCGACCCCGTTCCGTTTACTTTCACGTCATTTACAATTCCGAGCCGTTTGGCCTCGTTGATCGTCATTTACAATTCCGAGCCGTTTGGCCTCGTTGATCGTCATTTACACTTCCGAGCCGTTTGGCCTCGTTGATCGTCATTTACACTTCCGAGCCGTTTGGCCTCGTTGATCGTCATTTACAATTCCGGATCGTTTGATTCCGTTGACACCGCTTTAAATACTGTCATTTACAAGTCCGATCCGTTTGGATTGTGATAGTATTTACTTTTCAAAAGTCCGAGTCGCAACCCGATTCGTTGATCGCATATCATTTAATACGCATTTTTTTCCGTAAAAAATCGTTAACAATGTAATGCCCGGTTCAAAACCGGAGTTCGTCCGTCGAACTCTCTTTTTAAACGCGCGAAATGACGTTCGGCCTCCGAACGCTCGTCTTCAAACTCAAAGCCGCCATTTGACACTTAAAATCATTTAATACGCATTTTTCTCGTAAAAATCGTTAACAATGACTCGTACGGTTCAAAGTCGACGTTTGCCACGCAAACGCTCATTTCAAACTCAAAGTCGACGTTTGCCACGCAAACGCTCATTTCAACTCAAAACCGACGTTTGCCACGCAAACGCTCATTTCAACTCAAAGTCGACGTTTGCCACGCAAACGCTCATTTCAAACTCAAAATCGACGTTTGCCACGCAAACGCTCATTTCAAACTCACAATCGATGTTTGCCACGCAAACGCCCTTTTCAACTCAAACCGACGTTTGTCATTCAAACGCTCGTCTTTTCAAACAAAGTCACCTAATCAACGTTTGTCACTCAAACCAAGATTAAGCTTGTCATTCAAGCCCCCATTTCAAAAGACACACACACACGATTTCGAGAAAGGTAGAAAGACTCGTCATGCGAGGCGTTTCGGGCGATCTCGTAATACTCTACCCGAAACGTAACGTGACCTCCGAACCTAACAATCTCTGGTACTAAAAAGCTTTTTACTCGTTTTTGCTGCCAATAAAAATGATCCCCGTTTTCAAAGCCTTTTCCTAAGTTTTTGCTACCAATAAAAACGACACCTTTTCGCAATAGCCGTTTCTCAACGTTTGGGCTCAAAATACAAAACCGCGTGGCGACTCCTCATTCTGCTCCTTCCCGTGAAGCGAGGTCTCGACACCAACCCCGCGAAAGACAACCGCCTTTTCCGCCGCCCGCGCGCGAAAAGATCGGGTAATTTCGCCATGGCGACTCCATTGGGGATAAGATACTTTTTCAAAACTACCGTTGTTTTCAAAAGCCTTCCGTGGGTCAAACTTTCGTTTACCCTTCCTCGTTTTCGTGTGTGTGTTACTTTAAACCTCGAACGGTTTTTTTCAAAAGGCATTACATTGTCAACTTTTCAAAATCTTACCATGTTGGGGCATTCCCATGCATGTTTGATTTTTATGCTGTCTTTGAACTGTGCATCATAAATTATTTAAGACACATTCTCAAAAAATCTCTCGTTTTTACTCGTAAAAGAATTTTAGTGACCACACACTACGCGCACTTGCCGCCTCGGAACACCGCACTTCACGTGCACTTGCCGCCTCGGTACACCGCACACTACAACCCCTAACCCGGATGGCCTTATCGCTGCACTCCGATTGGTCCGCAGACACCTTTCGGGCGCACGGTCGTCCCAAACATCCCATCCTAGCCCGTGTAAGCCACGCACTCCTTTGTGTCACACTTTGTCCAAGACCCCTGTTGGTTTTTGGCTTAGCTCGTGTCATAAAGCCTAAGTGTATGTTTTTCACGCTGGCCCCGCTCCGAGTCAAGCTCGAGAGTTTTAGACCAAAGGTCGTTCCCGACCCGAAGTCTTGAGCTTTTCACCTTGACTTTGACGCGGAGCTCGCCAAAAAATATACCCGAAGGTTCAATGTGACGCCGTGTCACCAAACCTCGCCGTATGTACCGTGCCGCCACAACTTGGCCAACGCTAAAAGCTAAAGGTCTCTCGCACAAGCGAGTCAGGAGAGGTCATGCCCAAATTTTGGCACGACTCCCGCCTTAACTTAAGGACGTTGACCTCGACCGTGGCCCGTACGCCGCACACGTCGAAAGTTTGCGTGATCACTAGCCTTAAGTTCACTTTTTCCTTTGTCGGTGGAACTCGCTTGCCTTATCGTACCTCGCTCGGATAGTCCATCCCGAGAAAGATGATCTACAATGGAAACGAGGGGCTTATAAGCGTAGTGACGAGATCCACCGATTAGAGCTCTAGGATTAGTTGCGAAAAGAAGACACGCTCTTTTCCAACCAATTAGGACTCGAGAAAACGCGCTTTAAGTAAACTTTAATCGGTAATCGCACATTGCACAAGCCCGAAAACCTTGAGCCAAATACCCTTTTCCGAAGCCTAAACCCTCCCTTTCGTTCCCTGCAATGAAGCGTAAAAGTGGTTCAGTTTCCGGCCGCGCCTTGCCAGATCACAAGAACGGCACAGTCGACAGGTTCTTTTCCCTCGGTTCCCTCGCCTCACCGAATTTTCGACATGTCTAGCTCACCGAGAAATCGTGACGGGGAAGGACCCCGCCACCGGTAACAAATATGACATTGGAAGAAGCCATCCGGGCTTGTGAGGTTCACAAGAGGCGTAAAGAAGATCGCGTAATTTCGTGGTACAGCCTTTCCGAATGAGCGTGGTATAGCAGCCTATCCCCGCCGACGGTACTTTTGTCCCGGTAGAGGATGACGATTCCCCAAAACCAGCTCACCAAACCTTCAATCAGTTCCTCCCCGCCAACTTACGGGATGCCTTCCAACCAAGGAAACAATGACCTAGGCTCCATGTTGCCACCTCTCGCAGCAACCCCGTCAATTTTGGTCACCTCTGCTACACCCATCACTCAATATCACCAGCGCACCGCCGACCATCTCAGATGCCAATATCCCTCAAGCATTCTCCCTGGGTTCGTCCCGTTGCCTATACACGAATCCCTAAACACCGGGACAAACCCCGATACAGCTTCGTAAAAGGCTCCCGTATATTCTCATATACCAAGCCTTCCACCTCCAATCACTACCGCTCACGTGGTAGCACCCGGCGCCGAGCCTCACACCCACCACCGGACCCAACCTTAGCCTCGGGATGGTCGAGCGTATGAAAGACCCGAAAGCCACCATGAGCAGCCAAAGCAGAAACGTTCAAATCCACCGATCCGGAATGGTCACGCCTCTCCACGCCAAGTTCGTAATGCCTGAGATGGACCGATTCGATGGAACCGAATGTCCTCAAACGCACGTCGACACTTACGTTCTCGGCATGCAGAGCAAAAGGAGCAACCCTCCAAGAAATGGCCGACCACTTCCAGCATACGCTCAAAAGCTCGGCGTTACGATGGTTTCGAGGGTCAAGCTCGCGGATCGCCACACACTGGAACAGTCAGTAACATCTTCACTGAACAGTACGAGATCCAACTTAGAGTGGGAAACAAGTCGCGAGGACTTAATGCACCACCGAGCAGAAGCGGATGAAAGTGTTGGGGAATTCTACAAGAGATGAGAGTGGAAACTCTCGAAATCATGGAGCCACTCTCCAAAAGACGAGCAGATGCGGATCTTCAAGTCTTGCTTGAGACCGTCCATCGAGAACTCTCATCGATCACAATTTCTTCCCGGATCTCCGGGCCATGGTCAATGCCGGCTCACGGTTCGAGAAGGATCTCAAGGAAAAGTTGGCTCTTGCCAGCCGTACAGATACCGCTCAGCTTTTGCATTGATCCTGCACGGCCCCGTGAGGAAAGATACGTGCCAACTACGTCCATTAGGGACAACGGTCGGGTAACAAAAACCGGTCCGCAAAGCAACAGTTCTACTCGAAGCGACTGCCGTACACTTCGACAAGTTGGACATGCCACTTGAGCAAGATCTTTGGAAGGGCTAATCAAGGAGGGTCTCCTTAAGCCCGTGGCCAATTACAAACCCAAAGTTCCCGTAGCCAATGCGGACAAGAGCAAATCTTGCGCCTTCCATCGTATCACGGCCATACCACCGACAACTGCTGTTTGGGGGTTACGATACGAAATCCGTAACTTGATAGAAGAAGGCAAGTTAGAGCGCCCCGTGGGCCCAATACGATCGGGAATCCCTTTCCGAATAATAACGGCGTGAATTCCATTGAGTGGGTGCCCAAGAAGAGTGCCACAGAACCGGTTTCTCCGCCTCTTTCATTTGGATCCTCCTCTAATGTCCACATCACTACGATGTTTGTGAGCCTCACTTTGTCCGGAGTACGAGTCTCGAGAAACCGTAGGAGCAATCCTCCGAGAAAACAGAAGAAGAAATCCTCTCAACGACAGGCGAGAGAAAGATACGAAGCCGGAGATACCGGTGTAGGTACACTTGGAGAACCCTCCGGGAGGTTCGACTACTACGTCTTGTACTCCGGCCAGTCCTCTTTGCCTCCGAGGCCATGCGGCTCTAGAGCGAGACGAGAGGTGGGAAAGCCGAAAAGCCCAGTGAAACTGAGTCGAGACCCTGGAACACGGGAATACCTCGGATCTTGATAGTCTTCTTGCCGGTCGAAGCTTAACCCTCCGCGGGATCGGCCAAGATTCAACTTGTCCGGCTTAGAGCTCGGACCGGTAAAGGAAGATCAAGGTCGGCTTGGCAATCGCACTCGATCAATGTGCTAACCAAGGGCGGCAACCGCCACGGGCGGCCTCAACATACTCCCGAGGTTCCGGCAAAGGCTTTACCTCGCAAGAGGAAGACAGAAACGGATGGGTGGATGACTCTCCTTCTACGGATAGAGACGAGATCTACGACTCCCGCTGTATGGCGGCATGATCACATTCCGTGATGAAGACTTATCGAGAGACGCCTCGGGGCACAACGAAGCTACGTACATCACTCTCAAACTCAACACCATATCACTCCCAGGAGTATTGGTAGATAACGGGTCGTAGTTAATGTCCTCCCTCTCGGCATGATGCGAGCTCTCCGCATCCATGAAAGCCATTTGATACCGTCTACTCGGACTATCAAGGCCTACGACAACTCGTCTCGTCCCATCACAGGGGACAGTGACTCTGGAACTTTGGTTCGAAACCCAAATGGTGCCGGCAAAATTCCACGTGATGGACATTCCATCCGAGTTCACGGCTCTTTTGGGACGCCCTTGGCTACACCACATGAAGGCCATAGCTTCCACTCTCCATCGGTGCGTCAAGTTCATCAACCGACAGGAGATCTCGAAGTCATCCAGGGGACAGTTTCCTCATAGGAAAGCGAAGCGAGACGATGGCAAACGTGTCCGCACTCGAGGCACCGGGGTTACCTCCTTCGAATCAGCGAGGACTACCGGCAAATCTCATCGAATCCCTCGTAGTCCTGGAGATGCTAACTATGTAAACGTACTCGAGCGGGCGGACCACAGAAGCGGTCAGATACATCAAGTTCAACTGTCGTTTCCAACATTTGGAGCGGGTGGAAGGAAACGGCGAATATCGCCATGATACGGGCACATAAACCCCGAGTCTCCAATCGGAGATTCGTCGGCATTCTCCAAACAAACTCTCTGGCCCCACCAAAGGTGAAGAGGTTTTTGTGATCAAGGTCAACAAGCACCGTCATTCTCGTGATGAATGCATGGAAGTTGTATGGGATGTCCTCCACGAGGAACTACCACGCACCCCTCTTCTCCAACGAAGAGCATGATGTTTTCCTAAATTTGCTCCAAAGAACGCAACCCGACGCAATCGCCCCTACACTGGATTGAAGCGATCGGATGACGATGAATCTGGACTCTCCGGAGTCGAGGACGCAGAACCCGCAAAGCAGACCTCACGCATTCACATGCTCGGTTTGAGGGACGGAACTCCTTCCGATCGGGTCACCTACGATCAAGGTTCCAATACCATGGAAATTGTCAAGCTCAACGTCCGATGCTGAGACGGCTATCCGACAATTGGAAGCACGTGATTCACGCAACGAGGAATCCCTACGATCAAGTGAATGACGACGACTTCGTCAATATCATCTATTCCGGGTATCCTGATGAAGCCGAGGACCCCGTTCTTGTTATCGGTCTGCCACACCAAGGTCACCCTCGATGATTGCTGCTCATAGTAAACGAGGCCTTTGGCCAGCGAGCTCGAGCTCATCCCTACTTCCAAGTCCCCGCCCCAGCGGTAACCGGCCCGTGCCGTCAGTCAAGCTTATACCCTCAGCGCCGCCCAGGCCAGGGGCGGCAATAAGGAGACCAAGCTCCTCACCTGCTACAAGTCGGATCAACCTCGGGAACGCTTCCGCGGCCGCCCCAGAAAACATACGTGAAAGTCTTCCCCGCAAGGCGAGTCGGCTTCCGAGGCACGGGAAATGACCACCTCGGCATCAACATGCTTCGATTCGGTCTGCTCCCGGCCGTCGCGGCCCGGATCGAGACATCACGCAATCGGCGCTAGCTTTGATAGACTTGGCGATCGAGCGAGATCACGAGGCCGTCAACATTGCGAGAATTCAATACCCCGTGGGGTCAATCAACGAGATATGGGCAAACTTCTTGGTGATCGAGATTAAGGAAGGACGCATGGAATGTCCCGGTCCGACTTCCTTCGTCAATGTAATCCAAGTGTTCCCGCCATTCGGCGTTGAATGTAATCACGGTTACGGACACTAGCCAGGAGCGATGCGCACCTACGGAGGCGCCTAGGTCTCGCAAGGAAAGCTCTCATGGAGCTAGCCGCTCAAGAAAGTCGTCTTTGGGACGAAGACCAAGCTCGAAAGACCTACGGGGACCGAAGCCCTTAAAGTGTCACGGGCGGCTTGACGAGAAAGCTAGAGGCCACTCTAGACCGGTTCGACCTCGAGAGTTTTGCTCATGGCAACTTCCCGGACTACCGTCTGTTCTCATCCAACCCCTCTGCCCGCCGGCGAGGGTGGTCAACGGTCCCGATGACCTAGGAGATGGAACGACACGGCGGAGCGAATCCCGGCGCTTACCTTCCCGAGGAAAGCAAGTTCTCTGTGAAAGCGACGGTGAAGACGATGAAACCATTCTCTTCCAAGCCGGGCATGAAGTCAACAAAGCCGGACTCCCGAGGATCCTGGGAGGATGGGAACGGATTATTACCGCACTCAAATTGAAAGGCCAACTCGGGGAGGAAGGTCTATTTAAAAACGAGGAGGAGGATGGAAATTCGTCTCGGCAACTACTCGGGGAAATTCCACGGTCTACGACCTTCATTTACGAAACGATCAAGCTGGGACAGCAACCGGTCACATGGGCGAGATGTTCGGGAAGCCGTATACTCGCCTTCCGACATACCCGCCACTCGAGATAAAGCGAGAAGAAAACTCTCCCCAATGGAGGTTTACCTAGGCCGCCCTTCACGCAGTTGAAAAGCGCAGCTATTCTCACGGGAAGAAACGCGAGGCATTAACTCTCGGCGAGGCTCCATTGCAAGAAGGTTGATCTGAGCCCCGAGTGGAGGAAAACTAGCCAACCACGAGTATCGCCGGACCCAACTCAGGCCCTTACAGTATGCTCGGCAAGAAGGAAAGGAACGCGATATACCGATGAAGAAATCAAGGAGACCGTTCGTTTGAGCCGAGAACTCTCCGGCCTCCCGGAGGGGCCCGCACGGTTCGATTCGAGGCAATCAGCATTGTGCGCGACATTCGAACAGCTACGTCAAGCTGTAGGCTACCTCCCCGCGAGGCACCTAAGCCGGTATCTGGGACGAGAATCCGTCAAGTGCCAAGCTCCAGGGAATTCATCCACAATCAATGAGTTGAGGGAAGACGCATGGCCCTATGCTACGAGGAATCCTCCTCTAACTATGGCTCAACTCGGAAGCGGCTGTTCGAAGGGACCAAACGATGTCGGCGTTCTAACCCGATCGGGTCAAATCCATGCATTACCACCTAAGGCCACCAAAAAGCCGACGGGCGAATTTGCGAGTCCGGCCCGGCCCAAGACGCAAGTTCCTTGAAAGAGGACCCGATCCTCGCTCGGCTCAAGCAGACTCGAGGCAAACATTTCCCTTTGGTCTCTGCTCACCTCCTCTTATCCTCACAAGCTCAAGCTAGAGGAAAGCTGGCCCGTACCATGGTCCCAGTGGGCCTTGACCCCGGATGAAGTCATTCGGATGATTGGTAACATCCACTATGGCAACATTATCACCTTCCATGATTTGGACCTTCCAAAATTTGGGGCTGATCACAATGAGCCGCTTTACATCACAGTCCAGTTTGGACGAGCGTCGTCTTCCTCGCGTGTTGGTAGACGGAGGTTCGGAATGAATGTCTTGCCCGCCAAGATGATGGACTGCTTGACATCAAGCCCACGAGATCTTAAGCCTTCGATCCCACACTTTGTCGAGGCCTATGACTCTACTTCCCGTACGGTTCTCGGGGTTGCTACTCTTAACATACGGTTCGACAGCGGGTGATCCCCACCGAATTCCAAGTGTTGGACATTCCAATCACTTTCACGGCCATCTGGGGCGTCCCCAGGCTGCATCAAATCAATGGCGTGGCATCCACGCCTTCATCGGTGCCTCGAAGTTCATGCAAGGCACGAGCTAACCACGATCTACGGCGGCAGTGTCACACCCGGGGACCGGCACCAACGACATTCCGGTCTTGGAAATCAAGCATAATGATGACATGCCATTAGCTGGATTCACTCACGGAGACCTCCAAGATCCAAATATGCAACGTGGACCTTCCACTGTCTCACGATCAGATTCCTCCCGCCATGAGGATGATGAAACTCATGAACTTCATCCCGGGGCGGGGCTCGGCAAAGGCTGCAAGGCCCGGCCAAGTTATTGAAGTCAAGGACCACACCACGGTCCAGGGGCTTGGCTACGTGCCAACACCGGCGACATCAAGGAAGGCAAAAGGCTCGCCGCGCAGCGGCGGCCAGCAAGGGAACCTCAGACGGCACACCCAACCTCCGACCTTACGGCTTTGACCTCGCTCATTACTTCACAGGGAGGCAGCGGGCGAGGGGACAGCAAAGGAGCAAGCTGGCGAGGGGGGCCAACAAGGCAGCAGCGAAGCGAGGGGCAAGCAGCGGGCAACAGCCGGAAGCGAGGGGGCAGCCAGTGGAAGCCCGATGAAGATGAGAAAGAAGCGAGGAATAGTCAACACTAAGACTACGAGACGAGAATGGAACGGCTAGCACGGGACCTCAGCGTTTGAGAGGACTCAAGCTAATCCAGATAAGGGGAGCGTTCCTCGACATCACGGCTCTACCTGGACCAGCTGCCACCACGATCCGGCGTGAGTACACATTCAAGGGAATCCCGAGACTTGGAGGAGCAACTCGGGGTACTCTCCATGGGAAACAAGTTGTTCGGATCAGCCGCAGAGGCCACATTCGAGACAGTAAATCCAAAGCGAAGGAACCGGGAATTCATAGAAGACGCTCTCGGTGGACCCGGCTCTCTGAGTCTGTTTGAAGAAGTCATGGAGTTGCCCAACTTGATCGGCGGGGCTCAAACAACGCATGATCGCCATGATAGGGACGGCGAGGCCAAGCCTCTCGATCCCCGCACCCTCCTCAAGCATCCAGCAATGCCACGAAGAGTGGGTAACTTTCACCGGACCAAGGGCAAGCCGAGCGAAGTGGAAGACAAGCTGGGCCCGCACCCACATCTCCACTAAACCCGGTCTCGAAACCCTTTGAGTCGAGTCCTTGTCGAGTCCGAGTCCTGCGAGTCATCCAGCGGCCTTACGTGGGAGGACTATAATGTTGTAGCCAATCATGTATTCCCGTTCTTGTGTAATGAAAAGTCGACCTTTCGGAGTATCCTCTCATTGCCACTTTAACAAGCGATAAGTTAACAAACAACTTAAAAGGCGTTAATAACTCAATTGATAAAGAAGCGAGACACATTAAGCGAACAATACATTAAAGAAGTTCTCGAGCGTGTAGTTGACCAAGAGGACAACGGGCCCAAATTCTTAGAAGAGGTTATGACGAAAGTGAACACAGGGTCGGTGCAAGAGCCTAAAGAGACACAAGTGGGCGGTTTCTTCGCCGATGCGAGAAAAGGAAGCCACTGATAAACCTCCTCGGGAGTATGTTGACGTGTTCGCCTGGTCATATCGGGACATGCCGAGGACTCGATCCCTCAATCGTGGAGCACCGAATTCCCTGGATCCCGAATCCAAGCACAGTCGAAACAGAAGGCTGCGCAAGATCAAGCGAGTGGTCCTTGCAAGTTAAAGAAGAAATTGAGAAAATGCTCGAGTTGGTTTCATCGAGTGATTGAGTACCCGACTTGGCTCTCCAACATCGTGACGGTCACCAAGGCCAACGGAAAGGTCGAGATCTTTGCGTGGATTTTCGGGATCTCAACAAGGCCGGCCACTAAGGATGATTTCCCAGCTGCCTAACATCGACATCTTTGAGTCGACACCACGGCAAATTTGAAGTAAAGTCCTTCGTGGGACGGGTTTCTTTGGATACAACCGAGATCAAGATGTCAGGAGGATCGGGCCAAGGCGCCTTCACCACTCCATGGGGGACATCTTTGTTACACGGTCATGCCGTTCGGTCTAAGAAACGGCCCTGGGCTACTTACCCGGCAGTGCAGCTGACCCTTTTCCATGACATGATTCACAAAGAAATCGAAGTATATGTCGACGACATGATCATCCACTCAAGGGATCGGACATGCGGCACATGACGGATCGAGGAAGTTCTTCAACAGACTCGAGAAAACACTCCATGAGGTTGAACCGGCAAAGTGCACCTTCGGCGTCAAACGCGGCAAGGTGCTTGGGGTACATGGTTACGAAAGGGTATCGAAGCCGATCCCAGGAAAATCAAGGCCATCATCGACATGAAGCCGCCTCAAACCACGACGAAGTGAAAAGCTTCATGGGAAGACTTGATACATCGGTCGCTTCATCAACCAGTTGACATCTCTCTGCGAGCCCATGTTCAAAGCGATGAAAAGAATGCCGAGCATCAAATGGGACTCAGAGTGCCAGACGGCTTTCGAAAATCAAGACCTACTTGGTTAATCCCCCAGTGCATTGCCCGCCACACGAAGACAAGCCACTACTCCTGTATCGACGATGCTGAGACACGTCTATCGGAGCAATGCGCACAAGAACGAGAAAGATTCCAAGGTTGAGCATGCAATCTACTTCGTAAGCCGAAAGCTTCAAGGAAGTGAACTCGGCTACTCGGCATCGGAAAACTGTACCGCCTTGGTATGGGTAGTCGGGAAGCTGAAACACTACATGCGGTCGCATTCGGTGCTCTGGTCTCCAAAGTGGACCCCGTCAGATATCTCTTTGACAAGCCATCACTTGTCAATGCGGCTAGCCAAGTGGTCATTCTTCTGGTGAGTTCGACATCAAGTACATGGTCGGAAAATCAACGAAGGGCGAGTAATGGCGAGATCGGCTTGCCGACTTCCCGCAGTGAACCTAAGGGTCACGATCCACAATTTCGGACGACGGAATCTTTTCACTTGACGGCGCAAAGCCGGCGCAGCTCTTCTTCGATGGGCGGCGGCCAACAAGAAGGGAATGGCATTGGAATGCTCCTTGTCGATCCCGAGGACGAGCATACTCCCATAGCCGTCAAAGTGAATTTTGAAGCAACCAACAATGCGGCGAGAATACGAAGCTTGTGCGGCGAGGTTTGGAAGCCGCCCTCGAGCGCAACATCTTAGAGGCTGGATGTATATGGAGACTCGGCATTGATCATCAATCAAGTATCCAACAAATGGAAGACGGTAGATTACGGCCTTGAAGTACCACGCGTACATGGAGGAGCTCATTGCTCGGTTCAAGGACATCTCTTTTCACTATTTGCCAAGAGACGAGGAACCGCTTCGCGAGCATGCAGCAGCCCTCGCCTCTCTTGTCGAAATTCCCGAGGGAAACGGTAAAACCCCTCGAGAATAGGCGGACGGGAAACACCCGCCTATTGCTTTGTGAGATCGAAAAAGAAAAAGAAACGATCGACGAACCACTGGTACAATCAAATTTACCAGTACCTCCAAAGCGGAGAAGCTTCCTTCACAAATGAAGATGGAAAATACAAAGAAGGGATCAAAGCCAAAAACATGATGGCATTAAAACGCTGGCATCCCATTTCGTCATTACAGGGGTATGTTGTACAAGAAGCGCCACCTTTGAGACGGCCACTCCTTCGGTGTGTAAACAAAGAAAAAGCCCGAGCTAATGAACGAAGTTCTAACGTGAACTGCGGTCCGCACATGAACGCCGAAGCATTGACACGAGATCATTCTCCGTATGGGATACTATTGGATATCAATGGAAAGCAGGCGCATCCGGTTCGTCAGAAGGCTGCTGACAAATGTCAACGGTTTTCCAACCTCAAATCACATCCCTCCTCACGAACTCTCTTGCATGACTACGCCATGGCCTTTCGCCACATGGGGAATCGACGTCATCGGCAAGATCACTCCTCCGAGGAGCTTGATAGTCACGAGTTCATTTTAGTCGCGTCGACTACTTCACCAAATGGGTAGAAGCCGGATCGTCTGAGTACTTGAATTCTAGGAAGGTGGCCGAGTTCATCCGAGAGAACATCATGTGCCGATACGGAGTGCCCAATGAGATCATCTCCGACAATGGGACTCATTCGAAGGAAATTGTGACCAGCTGCGGCCGAATTGAGTCACACGTCACGGAGTCTTCTCACTTACGAGACCACAAACCGATGGTGCGGTAGAGGCGGCCAACAAGACTCTCGCCATGATAATCGGAAAGATGACCACCGGGAGGTCGGGAGGCGCCCGAAAAGCTACATCTAGCCCTGCAGGGATACCGAACATCGGTCGGAACCGCCACGGGAGACTCCGTTCGCACTTACCTACGGAATGGAAGCAATGTTACCCGTGGAATTGGAAATTCCATCCTCAGGAGTCCTCTTGGAAAACGGGGTCAATGAAGTCGAATGGCTACTGAGCCGTCACGACGAACTTGCTCTACTCGACGGCGCGAGATTGAAAGCCATGGAACACGCTCCCGGGCCTACCGGAGCGGGGAATGGCACGAGCATTCGACAAGAAAGTCAAGATCCGAGACATCGAGAGAAGGCGACTTGGTGCTAAAGGAAAAGCCTCCTACGCGAGACCAGTCCCCTCGGAAAGTAGGAGCCTACCTAGATAGGACCGTTCGTGGTACAAAGAATCTTCTCAGGAGGAGCCATGAAGCTAGCGAGATTTGGACGGAAACCCTTTCGTTAACCCCGTGAACGGAAGCAAGCTCCGCGAGATACTTCGTTTGAGGAAGAGCACGAGTCAACTCACCTTCCAATACACCGTCCCCCTCGGTAAATTAAAGTGCTAAAAAAAGTAATACCCAATTTGGATACATTCCCGCTAATGATCCGGGTAAAAACGAGTCGCCTTTTGTCTTTGTTTTCTCAAATTCACCTAAAGTGTCGAACTACGGTGACACGAGGCCCCTTGAGTCCGATTGTAAAAGGAACGTGGCGGCCATCTTTGGTTCGGTCTAAAAAAAAAAAAAATACAATAAGCATCAATTGCTTGTGTTTGAAAACTCTTTTCATTTAACTACTACAAATTCATAACTTGGTTAAAACATTCTTTGATGAGTTCGAAGCACGGTCAACTCTTGACTCATTGCTACTTATTAGCAAAACTACTGATAAAACATTAATCCAATTAATGTATGCACGCAATGACAATGGATGGATACTCACGGACGGCAAAGGTCAACCTAGTTTCCGTACTAGGTCCTTCATCCTTCTTCCTTTCCACTTTTCACGGCGAGTGTTCTTGGCGCCAGCCGGGAAATATTCGGTGAGGCCTTACTACACTGGCTCGGGGACCTCTCCCGACGCCTCAGCGTCAAATCCTGTAGGCTGTCCAATACGGAGTCCGCTTTCTCTAGCTGTTTGTCTCGAGCCGCCTCGCTTCGAGCCATCATCGCGGTGCTTTGATTGGCCTCCCGATCGGCCACTAGCCACATGTCGGCCAGCTGGCATCGCCGGTACGATTCCCGGGGTTAGCCCTCGCCTCTGTCTCCTCAATGTCGAGCTGTCCGGGTGATCGGCACCCAGCCCGGCTCACTCCGTCTCCACAAAGATAGCCAATGCAATGTCTCCCCCATCTACACTCTTCGTACCGAGTCCGAATGCTTGCGTCGACGAAGCAGGTGCCCTCTCTCCGGTGAAAGAGAGGCCACCCTGGCGGGGAGAAAGGACGTGTATTGCCACCACACTTAGGAGTGACCGGCAACAACGTCGAAGGATCCTCCATCCTTGAGATCCCACACTCAAAGGTAGCGGCGCC